>JAMKQA010174402.1:0-10185 GCA_024699735.1 Posidonia australis
AAATAGGGCTACATAATGCCAAAAGAGGTTACATATTCTGTGCCTTAGCCTTCTTAAATACTAGGGCACCTAACTGGTCAAATGACCAAACTAACCCTAAACAAAGATATAATTCAAGACATATTTACAACAGGGCGTCGTGAGGATGCATCTCGTGCATACCCTGATGGTATTGTGAGATTGTGGGTGGGGTGGTTGGACTCTTACGTGGGGTGGTTTACCACAACACTGCATTAGGGTCGAGATTGGAGTCTCACCAACAGTTTATGTCCAAGTCAGCTACCTATGGTAAGTGTGATACGACAGGTTTTGTTGAGACTATGTGTGGTGTTGAGCTAGAATAAAATTGTAATTTGGCTTGTAAGTCGGATTCTAGCCAAGTTGAGACTAAGGATTTTGAACTAGATTTCCAACCGTGGTTTTATTGAGCTTTGTGTATGATATAAGTTGAGTTTTCACTAGATTCTAGTCAAGGATTTTGCCTCTTGAAATGCATAAAAGTGATTTGTAAATATGCACGAAATTTCAGAGAAAATGATAAAAAGAGTTTTGTAAAAGAGAAAGCTTGATTTACGAACGACTTTTCAGTTTTGTTGTTTTCTTTGTAACTTTGTAGTCCTTTAAGAGTTTAACTGGATTTTAGTTTTTAAGGCATGCATTAGGTGATAATGATGTCAATCACGCATGGTTGTGTGTGTTTTTGATCCAGGTGCACGGTTAAGCATATAGTCTAGTTCTGGTGTATAATTCAGGAGTCACTTAGCTGCACACAGGTCTGAGTAGTTTACCTTAATTATTTAATTTGTTAATAATTACCCATTTTAGTTTAATTAATTTTTTGAGTATTATTGATACTATTGTGTATCACATAGGGCATTACAAAACTACTAGAATCTTTTTCTCCTTTCACCCACAACTACTTCAACTTCTTCTCCTGTCGCCTTGCTTGCAACCGCTTGAGTTTTTTCTTGTTCTCTAATCTTGACACAAAATGGTAAGAAAAGGATGCCAGGTTGTTGAGAGTGAATAATATAAAGTTGAGCGTCGTAACTTTCCACAAAATCAAATGGAGAAGCCAAGTATGACTACAAAAGACAATAAGGCATACTGATTGATTTTGCTCTGTAACTAGTATGCTATCTTTCTGTTATTGTATGTCATTATCTTCGTCTTTCTTGTATGTAACTACCATTTCGTTTATCTCATTGTACTTTTTCTTATTAGAGGAAATATGCAAATAGACTAAAACCTGCTCAGTGAGAGATTTTTTTGAAAACTCAATTTAAGTACTTTCTTGATATAGATCTCCCATAGGTAGACAATCCCTTTGTCTAGAATCTAGTAGCATATTATGATGTCAAAAAATGTAAGTTTCATATTGCTAAATCTCTGGTAAAACTCAATCTAGTAGACGTTTGTTTGCTTTTGGGGTTGTCTATTGTAAACGGTACATCAATGGACCTCTATACACCTACCTCATATGTCATTTTGGTGCGACACGTTAGTGACCTAAAAATTGTAGAGGCTAAGTATTGTAAAAATGTCCTTCAAAACATTCTATCCAAGAAAGAGTCCCAACAGACACTGGAGGACAACGAGGACATTGTCAAGCTTCTAATTTTATTTTCTTTTGTGTTATACCTCTTTCCCAATGATCCACTCTATATCCTTATTGGAGCCTTCTACTATGTGGATGACTTGTCTACAATTGAAGAATTTTCTTGGAGAATTGTCGTTTATGGACTCCTCCACTTCCAATTATTTGAAGCCAAACATAAGCTACAACTCAATGAAAATATTCAATTCAGTTACATTGATGGTTATATAACAATTCTTTTGGTAAGTATTTACTTCTGTTATTTGATATTATAGAGCTGTCATTATGCTATTACATAATAGTGCCATAAAACTATTACATATTGGTGTCATTAGGCTGTCATAGTGGTGTTTGTGTGTTGTTAGTCTTCTTCTCTTATTTAATGTTATAGTGGTGTCATAATGATGTCTTAGTGGTGTAATTGAGGTGTCATAGTGGTGTCTGTGAATATGTTGTTAGGCTTCTCCTTTTATTTGATATTATAGCAATGTCATAGTGATGTCATAGTGGTGTCATTAGGGTATCATAGTGGTCTTTGTGTGCTGTTAGGCTTCTCTTATTGATATCATAGTAATGTCATTGGGTTGTGATATATCATTATAGATGTAGATATTCAATATTGGCATTCCTTTATTTTTATTAAGTCCCATTATATCATAACATGTTTCATTTATCTTTAGAAGCCTTTTGCTCAGCCTAAATACTCTCCAAAGGCCTATTTGCTAATCCAGGATGTTGAACTCCTAAAATCGGGTGTTCAATGTTTCATAGTTGAACCCTCAAAATCAGGCGTTCTACACCTCTAGGTTATTACCCTTTAATTCTTGTCAAACCTTTTTTTTGGAATTAACGTAAGTCATTATCAATAACAATGAGTCTTCTTGCATTATTTAAAGGTCTTTATTATCTCATTAAATGACTCGTTTGACCCATATTTGACTTAGTATTTAAATTTGGTAAGTTTTTAGTGTGTCGAAAGGATGATTTTAGGCGTTCAATACTTGACAACTCAGTAACGCCATATTACCAACTTTCCTCTTTTGGAAAATTTAGAATTCAAAATGTTTCCTTTTCTTTGAAAAATTCCTTTAATTGTACGTAACGTCAATTAGCATTTGTTGCCCAATTAATTAATGGAATATTTCCCTAATAAACAACTTGAATCTTGGGTGTGTTGAACGAACGCCCAATTTTGAACGTTTACTTGGAACGCCTAGTTTTGAACGTTCAACACTTCTGATTTGGAAATTTTTGATGGTAGGTGTATAATCTTGCCAATTTTAAATCTTTTTGCCTTTTATGATCCTCCCGTGCCTCCATAAATAGAGGGGCACCCCTAGCCTTTTGAAAAAAGACACCTAGACTCACTGAGGGGACAACCACAATCATCTAGACATTATCTAGAGGTGGGGGAAATTATTCTGAGAAAGTGAGTATAAAGATTTTGAGCATAAACTTTTGTTAACTCCGGCCATCTGCATCATAATCTTGCATTTCATGCATAAAAGGGGATTTTTCTTTTAATATTTTTCCATATCATTTTTTTTATTACTTGTTGTAGCTAGGCATACATTTAGTTACGATGGGAGGATAAAATTCCACAGGTAAGTATTCTCCTCTTAATTCATATTCGTAATTTATTTTGTTGAATTACTTACTGCACATTATTAATCTACGTTCTTTTTTTCTAATATTATTTTACAAGAAAAAGAAGTGGAAGAAGAAGCTTACCAGTATGAACACCCTTAGGCAACACTGGAGTTGTCTTAAGGTAGTTGAATCCACATCAATAAAACATCTCCTGTGACACCTAGGCCTGATTTTCCATTTTTTAATTGTAAACCATGTAATTAATTGTAATATTGTATAAATGATTAATTAATAAATAATTTGTTGCTTTTAGGGGGTGTGGAGGTTTGTTGGCTATCTGTGCGCCTATTTGTGTTATGGGATCAATGTGGACTCTGATCAAAGGACACACAATCGCCTCGGTTTGTATGCCTGTCTTTTTACTCTTCTTTCTTTCGTTCCTCCTTTTTCCTTTTCAACCTTTTCCTTCCTTTCCTCCTAACGAGCTCTCGTTTTCTTCCTCACCCTAGATCGACGTCTTGTCCCCTTAGCCAGGCGGTGCATCGCGAATCACGGGTTGCTGATAGCGGGGTGAGGGAGATAAATGGGAAGAGAGAATGAAGGAGGAAGTAGTGGGGGCGAGCCAGAGGCCAAGAGGAGTTGCGTTCAAAGAGAGAGGGAGTGTGAGCCTTGAGGTGCGTTGCCAGAGGTCTGGTGTCGCCATGAAGAGGAGAAGCCCACAAGAGTTGAGTGAGCTCGTCGGCGGAGGTATGCGATCCTTCCCTTCTTTCTTTTCCTACGTTTTGGAAAAATACGGTTAAATGCATGAAAATGAGGTAAAATGCAAGTAAAATCATGGAGAAATAGTAGAAATGATAGAAATAATGTGAATAACATGAATATATAGAGATCATGCTAGGTAGTGTGAATTTTGTGGATTTATGGTCGTTTTTTGATGCATGCTATAGTAGCCATGTAATGAGCTTCATGTCTTTCAGATTTTATTGTGGAAAGTATGCTTAATGGATTTGAGAATGGATTGAGGAGTTTTGACGTAGACTTGAAGGTTTACACCTCTTGTTTTATTCATGATTTATGTGGTATGGTTGTTGAGTCCGCTGGTGGTCCCAATTCTAGTGAACTAATGGGTAGGGCACAGGAGAGGTTTACTAAAAATAGGAATTTTGGTATGCTATTTTGGTTCGGTATACCGTTTTTCTGTCAGTATTCGACCAGAGACCCTAATTTGGTAGATTGAAAATGTCCAATCTTCTGTTTCAAAGGATTTCGGTAGACTGAAGGTATTTCGATTGACCGAAACAGGGATTTTTGGACGATCGAATTCCAAGTTCGGTTGACCGAACTAGGTGTCTGACGCCCAGTTCGGTATACCGATCTAGTTCGATCTACCGAACTAGACCCTTGGGTCATATGAATAAGAATGCATGAAAAATGGAAATAGATGGTTTTAAATGGATGAAGGGCATGTAATAATGATGTTTTCCCTATGTAAATGTCATGGAGGAATATGAAATTTAAATAAATGAATTGGAAAATGGTTTTAGGCCAGAGGCTCCAAAATGAAAAAAAAAGAAAGGAAATTGATAAATGTTTGGTTTAACGTGATTTTTGGGCATGAGACCCAATAATGAATATTGAAAGTATGGTTTTACATGGTTTTGTGTTAAGACCCAAATGAAGGGTCATGTTTGCATGGTAATGATTCCCTGCAAAGAAATGAGAATGTGCAATGATTTTAAAAGAAAACCCAAGAGTTTTGATAAGAAAATAATAATGTGCTCTAGAGTCACGAGGGGTTGGTATCAACAATGTAGTAGGAGTATGAGACTCCAATGAAAACAATTGTCAGATACGATCGTAGTTGCCAGTGTGGAACTACAAGGGGTTGGTGTCGGCAAATTGGTATGGATTCAATTGTCAGAAATGACCGTGGTTACCGAGTTTTGAGACGTTGTAGGCTGAGCTTAGGACTATGAACCTAGGTGTTCGGATCACCGATGGGACGTCAGAAAAAGACGTATTCCCATGCATATGAAATAAAATTGAGGCCTATTAGCCGGAGCGGTGTCCTCCCGTATGGGGAATTTTACCGTGGCAGTGCAGGGAGGTTAGAGAAATGGTGTCCTCACCTACTACTTGTATGTCTGGTTACCTCTGATTAAGGTAATACTATTAAGAAAAGTGGAAATAAGATGTGTGATTTAGCTAGAATTAGACGTGTGTCTTGTCTTCAGATTCGAGTGACAAATGAGAATTATGTTTTAACCAGTTGCCAGCCAATGTATATGATTTTGTTTTGAGCGCTGTGAGGTCCTGTGTTTTAGGCTGGATCTGGTCAAGAATGTGGATTTCTTGGAATGCATAAAAAAGTTGTAAAGATGTATAAATTAAAAAAGAAAATGTGAGCCTTTGAAAAAGGTATGTTTTGGATAGAGATTCCAAATATTTTAAAAACAAATTGTGTTTTAGAATGGATTTTGAAAACCACATTTTGTAATCGTTTAAGCTTGTGTTTTCTTGCTGTTTTACTGTAGTTTTCTGTGTGGGGCCTGTGTACTTTGTTTGGTTTTAGGTGTAGGTGGTGTAGTCCAATTCCGATGTTTGTGTAGGAGCTACTAGCCGCACATTGTTCTTAGAGGTGAGTCTTAGCTAGTTACAGCTATTTAATTATTATTGTTATTGCTTGTAATACAATGATCTAGGTGGCGTACCTGGATTTGGGGCGTTACATGTCCCCAAGTGTCTCGAAGACCAACGAAAGCAAACCAAGAGTGACAATTACATTGACTTCAACCTACGTGAAGGGAAGAAGTCAAGACATAAAACAAGAGACACAAGCAAAGCGGTGAAATGCATCAAGGCATGTAGAGCGTACACTTCCTCCAAAAATCCCGTATCCTCAGATTGACGATTACAATGGGACAGCTAAAAGTGCCCCCGTGCTAAGGTAAGCATCCTTTTCTTCTTCCTTTTTTTTTTCTAACATCTTTTATTTTTTTTAGATATTTGTGGATTTTTAAGAGTCGTGGCAAAATTCCTCATAGTGTTTTAAAGCATCACGATCTCTTGATTTTTTGGTTTTTTTACGTTTAAATCCATACAATTATCCCTCCTTTAGTTTTGATTCTCGAAAATAGGGGTGATTGAATAAAAAGGGACAACTTTCTAAAAAATTCCCTATCACTGTGTTATACGTTGAACTGTTAGCGTCGTATGTAAGACACACCAATTTTACTGTCTTACACATCTGAACATAATTCAGTTCTATTTTCAAAATTCCTCTTTGTTTTCTTTTTATAACTGGCTCAAAGTACCAAGGTGTGAGGTGATCGATTTTGTTGTAGGGACCAGAGCCTTAGTTTTTCGGTGCTTTTAGAAAATCCAAATAAAAACCAATGTTTTCTCTATGACTTGCATGGCTCTTATTGGGAACTAATTTGATTACGTCTTTTCTTCGGGTATGTAAATAACAACTCAAGTCTAGAATACCTATGTTGGGAAAGGCTTGAGAGAAATGTTTGTGTTGTCATTAGCTTACACTGGAGTCACATCTTCTTCCTTGACTCTTATGAAAGTTAATTAGAATCCTAAGCTTAGAATTATATTCTTCTTCCCCCTTTTATGGTTTCAAGTGAATTGTATGTCTAAATACCTGAGAGACCCTATCAATCTTAAATACACTGAGCTCTACCTCTACGGAGTAGGGATCTAAGTGTGCTCAAGCTCCTCCAAACACCTTCAAGAGTTGGGGTAGGGGGAGTACCTAAGAAGAGGAATTTTGTCCTATTAAGTGAAGAGCCATAGATAATCCCTGAAGGAGGACATACCCAAGCCTTAAGTACCTTGAGAGTCACACAGGTTTAAAACACTAATAACAAGTGAAAACCTAAAATCAAGTTGATAATCGTTATTTGAAAGTGTTTTTGTGGAACTTTCTGTGACAGGAGTGTTAAATGCTAGAAACAAAGTGTCTCACGTTAGACGTAGCAAAATCAGCGTTTAACACATTGTCTAGTTTTCTATTATTTTTGGCCTTTATTTGTGGGAATGATGAGTGTCACAAGGTAAATGATTAAATAGGCATTATAAACAAGACATTTGCTGTTTCATTTTCTTTTTTATAGAAACTTGTATTAGGTTCCAAAATTCTCTGTAAGTTTTTTTTTTCATCAAGTGTAATATTTGTAACCTTCTTTCCCTTTATCAGAAAAAAAATCAAAAAAAGAGATAGAAAGAGAGCAAAGGAAAAAGATCAAAAAAAAGAGAGGGAGAGTTCAAAAATCAGAGAAAAAGAAAACAAGTGAAAAACAAAAGAGGCCAAACAAAAAAAAGGAAAAAGGAAGAAAAGAAAGAAAAGAAGAAAAATGAGAAATCAAATCTTGGATTGTTGAACACTGGTTTTCTAGCATCCTACGTTGAACGCTTTATTATTGGCGTCTTACATTGAACATCAGTTTTTCTAGCGCCTTACATTGAACGCCTATTGTAAAGCGTTCTACACATCAGATTACTAACCGGCTCAGTTTAGCCAAGTTCAAATGGTTTGATTCATCGAAAAGCAAGGATGACGTGCTGAGAGCCTTTGGTGGCTATGTAAAAAAAATTTCGATAATGTGTACAAAAGCCAACTTATTATTGAAAAATTCAAGGCAGGATTGTTAAATGCTATCTTTCTTACGTCTTACAATACACACTTAATTTCCAACATCTTACGCTTGTCAAGAACTTAAGCCAGAATAGAGTAAAAATGCATGTTTGAATTTGAAGTGGGACACCCTTAACATAGCAGAAGTCACTAAGGAGGAGTCTGCCATGAGGATATTCCATCCAACTATCGTAAAAGAAATGGATCCTGACTCGATCTAATATTAAGTAATGTGTTGCTTTCTTTACAGTGACACCAACCACCCAAGCCCATCAAAGATGTTTAATTAACAAGACAGTAATATCCATCAAGGTCAATACCTCTCTGGTGAAAGACTGTGAAGGCCTATTGCAAGCCATATGTAACATCTGTGACTGCCTTTTCATTTAATATAAACCATGGAATTTCTTTTAATTATTTGTATGTGGTTTATTAATGGCAAATCCAGGTTGTGTTTGTTGGCTGTGGTCTCTTCCAGTGTTTTGTTCCCTTGGTTTCTCCTTTGTGGTGTGACTTCTTTGGCTTGCGGGTCTATTATGTAACTGGGACCCGTGTTTGGGTTAAAACCCACTTGGACTTGAGGGTGGACCTGGTCAAAAAGAGACCAACCCCATGTGCCTTGTGCCTCTTCTTCCCGTGACCGCACTAGTGACCTGAGTTCCCCTACACGCGAGGCCTGGCGGGAGGGCTGCCCGTCCAGTCCCGTCAGCGGTAGGGAGGTTGGCAGGACGCCGGTGGAACCCGTGGGGATGGCAGGCGGTAGTGGCTTTAAAGGGAGGCGTGCGGCATGGGCGAGGAGTGGAGAAACCAGAGAGAGGGCGAGAGGGAGTGCGGAGGCCAAGGAGGAGTCGCGCGTCGGAGGAGATCGCACGAGTGCAGGGGGGAAGGCTGGTGTCGTGCACCACCGGAGCTTGAGGGCACGCGAGGCTCGTCGAAGCCAGGTACACGTCCCCCTTCCTTTTCCCTTCGTCTGTTGAGGTATGTTAGGGTTAATGGATAAATCAATGGGTAATGCTGTTAAAATCATGCAAAAATAGGAAAATGTGTTGAATTGTGAGGAATGATGCATTTACGTCGACATCATGTTGATCCATGTATATTTTGTGGGATTTTTGCTAGAAATTCCTGATGCATGCTACAGTGACATTGAATGGGCCTTATGGCTTTGTGATTTTCTTTAGAACAGCATGCTTAATGGTTTTACGATCGGTTTGAGGGGTTTTGAAGTAGACTTGGAGATCTACACCTCATGTTTTACTTGTAATTTTTGTGGTGTTTTAGAGGGGTCCTCTCCTTACTCCCACTTTTGGTAGAAGTGACGACGGAGGTCGGGGAGTTTTTCTGCAATCGCAGAGAACGGTATGCCGAACTGTGTTCGGTATGCCGAAATGCTCCCAGGTGGTTCCCTGGACCACTGATTCAGACGACCAGGGGAATTCGATCGACCGAATCAGGGTTTTCGGACGACTAGATGATTTCGGTCGATCGTTCTGGCAGGGGACTGATTAACTGACAGGGATTCGGTATACCAAAATATTTCGGTCGACTGAATCAGGGATTTTCGGTCAACCGAGACCCTATTCGGTATGCCGAATCAGGACCAGGGCAATATTGAAAAATGCTTAGAAAATGTTGATAAATATGAATAAATACATGATAAATGTATAAGATGCATGGAAATTACTTATAGAACATTGCATGTGAGTCTGTTGATTTTTAATGATGTTTTCCATGAGATATTGAAACATGGCTTATGTGTATGAATGTGGACCCATGTGAGGGGTGATTGCATGGTATAATGACCATGAATGAATGTGTGGGCTTAACAACCGTAGGTGATAATATGATGCATAATGCGTGTGATTTACGAAGAGGTTTATGAATGGAAAATGGTTTTGACAAATGTTTTGAAAAGAGAAATTGCATATGGTTTTAAAGAGATTAATGGAAAATGTAGGAACCACAATGAAACCAGGACTTGCCGACGAGGTAGCGAGACCTCTAGAGATGTCGGGGACGTGTCCTTGGTTGTGGTTGCCTAGTTTGCTGTCCGGGGTAGGAGCCTCGAGACTGTGGTGGTACTGTAGGACCTGGGGTACGGGAGACTCGGACTACCCTCAGTGTCGGTGCTGGACGGGTCTGGGGTTAGAGTCCCTAGGTGCTCGGGCACTGGGATGTACCAAGGAGGCACTCCGTGCTTGTACCAGTGAGGGTACATTTTGAGGCTGCGGTCGAGGTGGTTGAACTCTAGCGTGGGGTGGTTCACCTTGGCACTGTAGTGTGGGTGTGGTGACATGGAATCCTCACCAGCTGCTTGTGGCCAGGTCGATCGCCTGTGGCCAGGGTGATGCGA
>JAMKQA010174404.1:0-11284 GCA_024699735.1 Posidonia australis
GTGAATCAAGCATAATGACGCCTGATTAAGGCCACATGCAATTTACAAGATCACCTTAAAAGGATATAATTTGAATTCAAAATTATTCCATGAAAGGAGTAGGGGCCTCCTCCTCCTCCTCAAGGCTGGCCTTAAAGGCCTCCCAATCGAAGGAGGTGGCACGACGGAGCAGAGCTTTCGAGCGGCGGCTAGAGTTTCGTTGTCTGGAGCGAGGGGTATCACGGGTGCGTATAATGGTTTTTGGTTCTTGAGAAATGGAAAAATGTCATGCCACATTAACTGCTAGAATATTTGCTGCATTAATGGTGAATCAAGCATAATGACGCCTGATTAAGGCCACATGCAATTTACAAGATCACCTTAAAAGGATATAATTTGAATTCAAAATTATTCCATGAAAGGAGTAGGGGCCTCCTCCTCCTCCTCAAGGCTGGCCTTAAAGGCCTCCCAATCGAAGGAGGTGGCACGACGGAGCAGAGCTTTCGAGCGGCGGCTAGAGTTTCGTTGTCTGGAGCGAGGGGTATCACGGGTGCGTATAATGGTTTTTGGTTCTTGAGAAATGGAAAAATGTCATGCCACATTAACTGCTAGAATATTTGCTGCATTAATGGTGAATCAAGCATAATGACGCCTGATTAAGGCCACATGCAATTTACAAGATCACCTTAAAAGGATATAATTTGAATTCAAAATTATTCCATGAAAGGAAAGTAATTGTCTAGAAGATACAACTGTCAGGTATAGAACACATATACATGCATAAGTGTTTTATATTAAACACATACTACTAGTGTTCAACAAGAAAGAAATTGAAATAGTTCTCCTGTATAGAACGTAGATGTTCATGTATTTTATTTTAAACGTTGTGTTTTATGCGTTCAATGAAAAATACTCAAACTTTTCAGGATTGTACTATGAGATATGGGGAACAATCTTATAAAATTTTATCAAATTTGATGATCATTTGTGTATACTGTTAAAAGTCTTTATAAGGTATCGTAAAACTCAGATTCGCTTGCATTTTACATAAAACATAGCCCCAACTACGTTTTACACACCTAAATGGGTTGAAGCTTATAGAATTAAAGTCTGGGATGTAAGGATACTACCTATAAAATTTCAACAAGTTTAGAGATCATGTGAATGCTTTGCTGCAGTAATCTTTCTAAGGGATCTAGAGAAATAAAATGGGTATTCCGTGAAATAGATTTGAAATGACAGAAATACCGATATAGTCGTGAAAGTTCAGAGAGAGGTTTAGTAGTGCAATTCTTATGTGTTCTACTGTCGAGGGAGGAATTGAAGTGGAGCGATCCTAACAGTTGTCCTAAAAGTGATCAAAACCTATAGTCTTCTGGGAGATGCTAAAAATAGAGTATCTACAACTTACCCCTTCTTGGAGTTGATTTGGCACAAAATAAACTCCAAAATAAGATGATAATCCATTTGGCATCTCTCTAAAGTAAGTTGTCCTCAACTATGACAAAAATGCGGGAAAGAAGATTTAAGGTTTGTGTTTGAGTCTTAATGTTGTCAGAGAGGAAGATTTGAAAGAGTTGGATATGGGATTTAATTTGCCTTTAGGAAAATAACTCGATCGGATATGAGACTAGTGCTGCCATCAAGGAGAAAATGCGAGGTCTACCATGATGATTGTGCTTGAAGGAGATCAACGATAATTGGCATGGTTCGATGATGGTATTCAAAGGACCAGCAAAAATATTAAGAAAGGAATAATTTCACTGAGGAATTGCTTGGGATATCAACGTAAGACGATAAATTGGATTTGGGATTAAAGATTGTTAGGTTCAATAGAATGAGTGGAGGTTGTGGATGACATTGAGATACTCCGACATTTTCTCACAATGAATTGATGCAACCTCAATGCATGGATGCTTACCAGTAGAATGTGAGTGGTGTAGTGGAAGTTTAAGATGCAATGCATGGCCTTAGATAGTATGGTTCCTCCTTTACTCCTCATTTTAATTTATATACTGGGAAGGCTTTGGAATTGGAATTTATCTTACTATCTAAAGCAAACTAATGCATGAATGATGCAGTTCATCATAGTTAAGTGTTCTTCCTCATAAGATGTAGCCGACATCTTCAGAAAAAGACCATCGTCCCATGATATGAACTCAAGTAAGTGAGAAATCAATTAATCCGAAAGGTCAAGTGAAGGGAGTGATCTCTTCTCTTCTTAAGTTGTTTTATTACCTTTTGCCTGGGTAGGAGTGTTGGTGCAACTTTTGCATCCAAGCTTTACGACTCTACATGCTTTAGTAGTACAGACAACTAATCTTTTTGAAGACATCTTCAAATACCGGTATGGGTTACTAAACAATGATATGGAAATGAAATTTAAGTAGAGGGCAATAAGTCTGGTCACATCTTTGTTATCTAAATAGTGGCATACTTAATAAGAGGTTGTCTCTTTCTGTGACATCAGTTTGGCTCGTAAGCAAATACCAAATGATTTTCTTAGTGGAGGGGTCAAAATGCGATGCAGATCGTGAAAGTCCTAAAATTTTACATCATTGGCCAAACTTGTTACTAGTTGGATGAGGTGATGTTGGTTATGATTTTGTAAAATTTTGTCCTTTTTTTTTTTTTTGGTTTGTTGCTTTTTCCATTTTTTGGATCTTTGTTTTTCGTATTTTTTTCAGTTTTTTGCTTTTTCTATTTTTTTGGATTTTTTGCTTTTCTATTTTTGGGATTTTTACTTTTTCTATTTTGTGGTTTTTTTTGTTTTTTATTTTTTTGGTTTTTTATATTTCTATTATTTTATTTTTCCATGGGAGAAATGAAGTTTTCCACAAAGCTAGGAAAAGAACGACCTAATGGTGTGAGAACCTAACAATTAGATCGGTTGTGCTCTTTTAAAGCTAGAAGATGCTTGAGATTTGCATTAATACTTAATTACCTTTAGTTTTAGGCTCCTACCTCTTGCCTCTATGTGTGTAGTGCAAGGCATGGAGGTGTAGCATCCTATCGAAGCTTTTGGTTATAGATTTGGTGTTCTTATTCCTCCAATCCAAGGTTGAATCCTATGACGCACTTTAATCCTTGATTTTTTCAATTTATAACTCATGAACAACTTATTTGCTACCTTTTTTCTTTTTCTCTTAGGTCATTTTAGCAGGTGCCTATCCATCGTTACTTGCTAAGGTTTACACTATGATTGCACACATGCCAAGAGTCAATGGTCTCACCCCTGTTTAAGTGTCCAAGTATTTATTATAAGACTGCGACACTCTTTAATTTTATTACACTCTCCTCTTTTTTGCGCTTCTAAGCTTGGTTTTGAATACCTACCCAATCACAACTTGATAAGATTTACGCTATGATAGCGTGTCCGACTTAAACGAAGTGTGAGTACTTGTTATTCATGGACTGAGGGACTCTTGAAGATTTGCACTCATCTCAGCATTAGATCATTGCTACTTCCTTCCTATAAGGTGTTCGTGGGATGAGGCTAAGAACATGGTTCCTAGGCCTTAGAAAACAACAAGTCCACCAGCTTAGGCAATCATATGGGCTTGTTGTGCAAGTCAAGGGTAGCAACTTTTGAGGCGTATTGGATTTTGGGGATATTGAATTTTAATGCCATCCTCTTCAATTTAACAATAAGTGTTGCCTAGATATGCCTCAATCACTAAGTATGGTGCCTCTCAATTCAATCTCAATTTCCCATGCTTGTATAATAGAATCTCTTTTCCATTAAGCTTACTTTCTTTCCATTTTTTATGTGGAGGAAGAGGATGATTTATTTACATATTTTAAGAGATGCCCTTGTTATGGAATTTTACTAGAGACAAATGACATGTTCTACCCCTAGTCTAATCTACATCTGAAGCGACTCAACCCTCTTGGTTTGATATGGTAGTTTCATCTTATCAATAATTGATTAGCTTGCATCCCCCTAGTCCTGCACACTCAAAGGATTTAGTCAAACTCTTTAAGGAAATCATACTAGTAATTTGTAGGTTCAATGTCAGTATATGATGCAAGAATTGTGATTGGTGAAAGTCATTAGCTACTTTCACTAACATGATTGCCCCATCTCTCCTCACATTTATTGAAAACACAAAACAAATTAGGGGAAAGTAAAACAAAGTTGGAAAGAGTTTATTTACTTTGAAATGGGAAATGTCGCTAGTGTAGCCTCCATTAATAGAGACTTTTGGCCTCTATGGTTGACTAGTGATGAATTCAACCTAAAGGATCTTGTTTCCAACTGCCTAACTTGTGTCAAACGCATAGTTCGTACCTCATCTTGAAAGAGGAGGGTAACCAGATTGATGTACATGGTATTCTATCCTTTGTATTACAGGATGCCTCAGTAATAATCTTTTGGATTTTGATTTGCGAGCATGGTTGACCCTATTGGGGTCACTATCCCTGAAATGCCTACTTAATAATAAAGTAGTTGCTACATTATGCATGGAGTCCTTTTTCTAGGCATGTGCTTGATGAACCCCTGAGGGCACCATTTCACTTTAGGGATAAACTTTCCACTTCTAGATATATCCAGAGTCCTAGGTGGATAAAGCAATGACTTCTTGATGTAAGGAAATGCGATAAGCTTATTTTCTACCCTTGGCTCAGGTGAGCTAGTAATCCTTTTATCATCAGGTTCTTGGACAACAACATCTGGGTTGGACAACTTTGGAGTTATTGATGCTCGCAATGATGATGGTACCAACATTAGCTCTCACACTAGTACGGGTGCTGGCTTTAGCATGGGTGTGGGCTCTAATATAGGCTTTGGCTTCGGTTCTCGTATTAGCTCAAGTGCTAGCTCCGGCATTGGTGCTATCTCTAGAATAGGCTTTGGCATTAGTTCTTGCACTAGCTTTGGTGTTGGCTTTGGTATTGGTGCGGGCTCTAACACGTGCTCTGGCATTTGTTCTCGCTCTAGCTCAGGTACTAGCTTTGGCATTGGCACGGGCTCATGCACTGGCTCTGGCATTGGTTCTTGCTCTACCTCAGGTGTTGGCTCTGGCATGGGCTCTAGCATGGGAGTTGGTGTTGACACTCACACTAGTTCAGGTGCTGACTCTGGCTCTAGCATGGCCTCTGGCGTAAACTCTGGCTTTAGCGTTGGCTTGTTTTTCTTATAAATACCCTACATATTTTGACTACACCGTAAAAGTGGTGTTTTAGCCTCCTCCCTATATTTTATTACCCTGATTGAGTGTGCTAGATGTTGTTGCCTTAGCATTAGTTGAGCTTGCTGTATTCTTAGCACTTGTGTAGTCATTGACTCTTGGTGTTGTATTTGTTGGATTCGAGCTTGCACCTAGTTGTATGTAGTCTTTGATCACTGATAGTGGATAGGTTGTGGTTGCCTCCCTTGTTGCATTTTATTGCCATAATGGTTTCTTCTTTGTATTTGATTAAAAGTGAGTTGATTAATGTCATCGATGTCATCTTCAAGCCGCTACAGTTCTTTCATCTTGAATTCTTGGATATTTCTTTTTACTAATGTTTTCACCTCATATAATGTTGAAATAGACAGACAGTAGCCATTAACAAGTCCTTTTTTCATTTGTCCTGTGGTGTTTGTAATTAACTCTTAGAGCAATTGTCTTTCTACTGGGATTATTAAGGCAGACCTAGGGGCCATGTCTCCATGTCTCTCCATCGATTAGCATAAGTGAATCAGTCTTCATCATTTTCTTTGCCAAATCTAGGAAGGTCGACTTTGGATCTATCTTATGTTGGTATTTGAAGAAGAAGTTTTCTTGAATTCGATCAAAGCTGCTTAATTCTTCCCTATTCAATGACATGATCCACTCCATGGACTCTACTTCAAGAGAGTAGAAGAACAAGTAAATAAGGATTCCTAATTCATGCCAATAAGGTGAGAACTCCATTGGAACCTCATAATGTGACTCTGAAGATTTGTGGTTTCATCGAATTTGGGCATCTTTGGATACTTTAATCCTAACAATTGTCGAATAAGAGAAAACTTGCTCATGTCGAAGGAAGGAGGAGTTTGACTGTGTACACCCAGTGCACTGAACATCTTCGACATTTCTTCCAGATTTGTTGCGCTAATTGTTGCCCATTGTTTGATTGAAGATTTTGATGATTATCATGGTGACCTCCTAGTGGCATAGGTGTGGAGTAGTAGAGATGATTATGGCTTAATGGAGACTACTGGACATAATGTGCATTTTAGTTAGGTTGAAGTGGATTTGATGAAGGTGGATAAAGCCATTATTTTGATTTGGTAAAGGTGGAGGTTGATTATAACCATTATGGTTTTGTGAAGGTGGAGGTGGATTATAGCCATAAGGAGGTGAGTTATAGGCTTGATTTGATGAAAGTGGAGGTGGATTATAGCCATGAGGAGGTGAGTTATAGGCTTGATTTGATGAAAGTGGAGGTGAATGATTTGTCACCTTGGAGTTTAGATTTTCCACGTATTCATCAACATCCTCTACCTCATTCAGTGGGTTTATCCATGTTGACACCATATAATTTTCATTTGTATAATGGTTTACGTTTTCTATATCATATCGATCATACACATTGTCTTCATCATGCTCTTCATAAAGGAGATTGTCCCAGGATATAAAGCTCACCCATCAATTTGCTTGTTGCAATGTATTCAACTGAGTATTATGGAGTTGTCTTTTAGGATCAATCGATGTTGCAAGCTATATGCATCTATCGTTGGTGAGGTTCTGCTCCTGGTATTGTTCGCCATTTTGGATATAGGGTTGGGTGGAAGGTCTCGTCTTAAAAGCTTGACTTGGTTCCTTTTGGAGAAACTGCAATATGGATTGATATGTCATTGATCACGGGTCTAACTCTTGACCGGTAATGGGATGGAATATGCGTAGCATCTCTCTTTGTTCCTGTTCAGCCTCTAACACTAGCAAGTGCACAAAACTGAATGTTGGCATTTGATTCATAGGAGTAGTGCTAGACGTTTGATTTGTGTACTAATGTTGTTGAACGCAATACCCAATGTGTCTTATGTAAGACACTGTATCAACAACGTTTTACATATTGTGGCACTGTCTTATGTAAGACACCTCAATCCCTGAGCCAATTTTCATAGGAAATCAGAGTATTTTTGAAAATCAAAGAGAGTATCTACTCAGAAGTGTTAAACGCAGACTATCCTGTATTCTATATAGAACACAATTGATTACAAGATTTACGCTTTGGAACAGAGTTTTTCAAAAATCAAAGTGTTTTTTACTTAATCACCTCCACAGTCGAGAAGCAAAAATTGAAAGGGATGTGATTGTAATTATTTTAAGAAAAAATAAAACTCAAAAATCACCCAAAGGGTTGTGATGCCTTAAAAACCCAATGGAGGAGAAAACACACCACATATCCAAAATCAAGTTACGCTTAATATGTTGAAAGGAAAGAAAGAAAAGGAAAGAAATGCTCACGTAGCACGAGGGCACTTTAAGCTATTCCACCGTGATCGTCATTTTGTGGATACGGGATTTTCAATAAAGCGTTTCGCTCTCTTGGATCCCTTTTGCTTGTGTTCAACTTCTCCACTCCACGGATGTTGAAATTGACTTGTGATCACCACTTTCAGTTTGCTTCATGTTGACTCTAGAGATGCCTTGGGAAGATTTGTGAATGTAGTGGGTTCTTTGCTTGTTCAACACGTCTGTATTGGTTGTAAGTTCCCATGTAAGTGCGCTTCTTCTTCCTTCTTTCCTTCAAATCAAATGAAAAATAAGTTTGTAAGTGTAGCATCATGATGAAAATAGAAGCAAATACGAAAAACATATAGCATGAAATATTACATACCTGAGGGATTACTACATATATATGCATGAGAAAATCAGTGATAAAAGTAACATTAAGAAGAACTCTTCTTAAATGATGTGGATGGAAGAAATGATTGACAGAAATACATCGAAGATGACTGATATGACGATAGAGGATCAACGTGTTACAGTCTTCTAGACTCTTTTTCTCTAACTCAAAATATATGGATTTGATCTCTAGACTGTCCCTCAAAGCCTCTAAAAGTTTCTTTGTCCCCTCCAGAAGGTTGTGGTGTCCAAGTATTTATTGAGGCGTTGTAAGATCAAAGGAACCAAGAAATCCATGAATGGCAAGGCAATTTAGTTAGAACAAAAAAAATTCAAATTTGAAGTGTAAAATGTAGAAAATGTTACGTCCTTTGTTGAACTCACACATCTCAGCATTTTACAACCTCTAGAAATGGAAAAATGTCGTGCCACATTGACTGCTAGAATATTCGCTCCATTAATGGTGAATTAAGCATAATGATGCTTGATTAAGGTTACATGCAATTTATGAAATCATCTTAAAAGAAAATAATTCAAATTCAAAATTATTCCAAGAAAGTAAAGTAGCTGTGCATAAGAAACAACTAGTGTAGAGCATGTGTACATAAGTGTCTTATATTAAATGCATAGAATGTTACATTTAACAAAAAGGAAATTGAAACAGTCCTCTTGTATAGAATGCTGATTTTCATGCATTTTATATTAAATGTTGTATCTTACGCGTTCACTGAAAATTGCTCAAATTTTCCAAGATTGTATTATGAGATGTGGGGAACATTTGTATGAAATTTTAATCAAATTTGGAGGTCATTTGAGTACTCTACTGAAAGATTCTTTTCAAGGTATCGTCGAACACATACTAGCTTGCATTTTACATAAAACATAACCTTGGCTACGTTTTACACACCCAAATGGTTGAAACTTTATAGGATTGAAGTCTAGAATGTAAGGATACTGCTTGTAAAATTCAATAAGTTTGGGGATCATTTGAATGCTTTATTGCAGTGATCTTTCCTAGGATGACTCAAAGAGGTTCAATCGTACAATACTGATGTGTTCTAGTGTCAAGGGAGGATTCGAAGTGGAGTGGTCCTAATGGTTGTCCTAAAGGGTATTGAAACTGATCTAATGGGGTATCTATACTTTTTCATCGTTGACCTTGTCTCTAATTGTAACAACCTCATCCCCTGGAACTCTCACTATTGTGCCCTCTCCAACTCCAGCTTCAACCTCCCCTCCACCACTTATCTCACCTCTATCGTCCCTATCACCCTTCTCATTGCGTGGTTCTACTTTGAGATGGAGAATGCCACTAATTCCATTTAAAATATCACCACTCTTGCTCCATCACCTGCTAAACCCATCAACCCACTACTTGAACAACTTGCCTCCAGCACCACAGCCTCCCCCCTCTGCACTTGCCACCTCAAGAACCCAACCCACCATAGTGACATGCACCCATTGTTTGGCAATGCCACCCTCTCCACTTCACTTCTATGGCGGGTACTCCCTCTCCCTCTCCTTAGGCACCCATCCCCAAACCATCCTCATTGTCTTTGACACCAACAACGACACCACCTAGGCCCCCTACACCCCATTCCTAAACCTACAAGAACAACATTGACCAGATCTACCCTGCTTGCTTCATCGTGTACAACATGAGATAGCTCCACTGGTGGAGTCTTGCTTAATGAGACACTCCTTGGGAGGAGGAGCATTTCTGGTTTCACTATTGGGTGTTTAATTGTCTCATCATCGCAACCGTCGATTGGGATCGTTGGGTTTGATCGTGGCTTGACTTCCATTCTGTTGCGGCTCCATCTCAAATGGTTCTCTTATTATCTCATCTCACGTGAGTTTCATGATCATCCTAGGTAGGTTGGCTTCGTCGGGCTCATCTACCATCGAGATAGAGAACGTCAACTATTTAATGTAAAAGCGAAGAAATTTTAGATCCGTAAGTGCATAGTGCCAACATGTAACTGTAACACCCCAATGCTACACAACAGTACAAGAACTACCCAAAAGAACTGAAAAACAACTAAGTAGCAATATTAAATAAATAAAGCTAACCACCCAGACTAGTGTGCGACAAATGTGGCTCGAACAGATGCACCAGAGTAGACTGCTCCTACACCTCAGCACCTGAAAACAAAGGGAAAAGAAAACACGCGTGAGTAATAAGAATGCCACCCAGTATGCGCCCTAAAAACAGCGCTAAAGTCAAAGAAAACCATTGCTAAACAACAAACCATTACCAAAACCACATATTTAATTAGAAAACATGGAAAACAATGGTATTTCAAACTTTCTTTTCTTTTCTTTCAAAACCTCATGCTTTTTCATAAATCTTTATTCTCAACACTGGAGAAACAAATTATTTCATCTAGTTTCCTGGCCCAAAACATCATTTAAAATCCATAGGCACAATTTACCACAAGCCGGGCTAGAAACTAGTTCACACACACAAATCCACACTTTCCATATCAAAACTGGTCGCATCACCCTGGCCACAAGCGATCGACCTGGCCTCAAGCAGCTGGTGAGGATTCCGTGTCACCACACCACACTGTAGCATGCTTCCTAAATCATCCACGAAAACCACACAAAAGCCCATAAATCAGCATGATATTAACATAAACATGCTAAGCATCACATTCTCATCATTTCTACATATTTAGCATAATTCTTCATGCATTATCTTAGATTTTGCCCTAATTTGGCGTACTCTGTAAACGAAGAAGGAGAGGAGATGGGAACGCGTACCAGGCTCCGGTGAGCTCCCCACGTACCCGACGCACTCCGACGAGGCTTGGTGCAAGCTCTCCTCAGCTCGCACGACCTCCAATGGCTGCGACCTTCCTCAACCTCCTCACTCCCTCTCGCCCTCCTACTGGCTCTCCCCCGCTCGCAGCTCGTGGTTTCCAACACAGCCATCGCACCACCTCCTCTTAAGGCACTCCAGCGCGCATGCCACCCCAGAATCTCGCCGTCGCTCACCAGCAACACCAGCCTTGGACGGAGGGGACGAGACGAGCAGCTATCCCCCCCGCTAGGTCTCACGGTGTAACACCCCAGTGCTACACAACAGTACGAGAACTACCTAAGGGGAAATAAAAGCAACTAAGCAGCAATATTAAACAAATAAAGCTAACTACCCAGACCTGTGTGCGGCAAATGTAGCTCGAACAGATGCACCAGACTAGAACTGCTCCAACACCCTAACACCTAAAACAGGAAAGCACACGCGTGAGTGACAGACATGTCACCCAGTACGCGTCCCAAAAACAACACTAAAAGCACAGAAAACCTTGCTAGAAAGCATCATTTTCAAAAAACATTATGTGCAATTCTCAAAACTCGTAAAGCAATGCTTTTCAAACTTTCTTTTCTTTCTTTTCAAAATCTCATGCTTTTTCAAAGCCTTTATTCTCAACACTGGAGAAAATCAACCATTTCCTCTAGCTTCCTAGCCCAAAACATTA
>JAMKQA010174406.1:0-11260 GCA_024699735.1 Posidonia australis
GGGTTGCCGAACCACTATAAATTCCTTGTCTATATCAATTACTCTCTTCCTCTTCTTGTATGTTAGATAATTGCATAAGTAGTTAAGATTGATTATATCTGTTAAATAGTATCCATTGTATGCAATTTTTATTAAACTATAAAAAGTTGTCGAAGTAATTCTAAAATTGATAATTCTCTATTCACTCCCCCTCTAGAGAAGCCATTCGATCCAACAGAAGTCTTCGCCCTCTCTTCCTCTTCTCCTCCTCCTCTCATTTTCTTCTTCTTCTCTTTCTTTCTTTTGTCTACTCTAGCTTCTTTCTTCTGTTTTCTTTCTCTTCTTTTTCAACGCATGTATGCAGTGCCATGCACCTACAGCCATCCTCCTCACATAGCTCATTTTTTATTAAACATTTCGCATAAATTTTGTGTAGACACCCTTAAAGAAGGAGGAAGGACTCTAGACATCCGTATTCATGAAATAATTCACAAATTGGGGTCACGCCGGCATGGTGGCATCTAACATTCTTCCCATCTTCGATCCCACACACTCACGAGTCACCACACACCAAAATACCACAGCTAGCAATCTTCACTACAAATAACTTAATCACTAATTAATTATTATTAATCATAATTAAGTAGGAAGGTTTATGGTTCGAGATGTTACAAATAGTGTATCTCAATGTGCTTTCTTCTTGAACTATTAGCATAACTATTTATGAGACTAATTCTGCTTGATTATCACAATATATTTCAACTGGTCCATCTATCAGATTAATATCCAAATCGTTTAAGAATCTCTTAATCCAAATAACATGTATGGTGGCTGTACTATATGTAATGTATTGAGCTTCCTATGTATATCTAGCATCATAATCTTGCTTTTTACTTCCCCATGAGACAACACTACCACCAAAGATGAACAAGTGTCTAGATGTGGACTTTTCATCATCTTTTTAACTTCTAAAGTCTACATCTGAATAACTTAATAATTCCAGTGTTTCCGCTTGGTATACTAGTTTGTATTGCAATGTGTCCTTGATATACTTCATAATCTTCTTAACAACTTCCCAATGTATTGGTCCAAGATTACTTTGATATCTACTAACCAAATTCACTAAATATGCTAAATCTAGTCTAGTACACACTATAGCATACATTAAACTTCCAGTTGCTTGTGCATATGGTATTTTCCAAGGTTTCTGTCCCTTCCCAGGTGTAACCATGCCAGCGACAGCCTCGTGCGTGGCACGGAAGGCCAAATGTGCGAGGACCAGCAAAGTCACGGCAAAACAATAAAAACAACTATAAAATGCGGGAGTCGCCACCTAGTCTACTTAAAAACGAGAGACAAGGAAAACCGTTTTAAAACATTAAAACTATGCAATAAAACCAATGGAAAAAGTCAATCATGAACTAGAAAATGGATAAGGATCCCTATTACACACGAGGAAGGTATCAAACACCCTTGTGCGCCTGAGAAATCGATCTTTCATGGGTTTCTCGTTTACTTATATGAAATGTTGGCTTTTCAGCCTGTTTCTGTACGCCCGAGGGCGATATGTAATGCGACACTGTATGCAAGTTGTGCCTTATGCTAAACATGGGTAAAAGGACTGTGGGGTGTGTCCTAATGCTCTGAAAGATCACTCAAGGCATGGACTGAATATCGATGCAAAGATACTGCACGGATATAACTATAGATCCAATAATATTAAGTGACTTCCGTCCTCACTTTGCTACATGCAAAACCTAAGCTATCATGCATAAAAGAGGATGAAATCAGACTGGAGTCATCCAGATATATCCAGGAGAAAACCCAAAGAAAACTAGATGTAAAGCAAGTCAAGAATCATACTAAACATAATGTCAAAAGCCACTGTTTATGCACTGATAACAGGCAGGTGCACCTGTTTAGTGCGCCAGACTGGTGCTCCAGTCTGGTGCGCCAGCTATGTGCTCTACTAAGGTGTGCCAGTAATGTGTGCCACTAAAGTGAGACCCAGAAATTACAGATCAGACAGTAAGCTAGACTGATATGCTATGCGATATAAAACCTTGCAAACATGCTCAAGACCATCTGAAAACACATCCTAGACCTCTAGAAAACCTGATCACATGTAAATTCATCTCTTTCCATAAGTCATAACGGAATGAGTGGAACCAAGACACCATAACGTGGGTCTTGTGCTCAAGGGTAATAAGCCTCACACAAGACCACAAAAGCTCCTATCCTGATAAAGGCTAATGAGTTTCAACCATGCTACTTGGTTCTAGATCATGGACGGATGCATAAGAACTCTCTAAACAAGAGTCCAAGAGACAACCAGTTCACCAGACCCAAGTGGCAAGCCAAATGCACTAGATGCAAAACTAATGCAAACAGGGTTATTATATGCTGAAATTATGCAAGAATGAGCATGGTATATCAGAGATAAAACATCAGAAAGATCATGGTCCAAAACAATTAGATAGGCATACAAATCATGATGCAAAAGAGGTTGCTTGCACCCTGTGACCAGGATGGTGCGCTAGTTATGTGCTCCAACTTGGTGCGTCAGGTTGGTGCACTCCAGATACTCTGTTATAGACTATGGTTTGATTGCAGAGTCTGGGCCAAATGCATGCAAGTAACCACATGACAGATTATTCAGATCATTATTTTAAATGCCAGGGAACATAATCATATTAAATAATCAAATCTTAAACATTCATTTCATTCTCTCTTTATCTATGCATATTCATGGGTTCACAAGGACTGCAACTACTTATGTTTCTTTATGAGAGTATCCTGGTTGACTTAAACAGCATGGAAACGTGATATGGAATGCAAAGGGCACATCACAGTACAAGCAATCATTATAACAGCCAAACATTGAACATAACTTCATGAAGAAAGCATCATAAACTTCAACCTAAGCAAGAAAGTGCAAGTGAACACCCATATAGCAAAATGTGTGAGCAAATATCAACATAGCAAAGAGTGTAAGTATCATCAACATAAAACACTATGCTAATTAAGTTTACAGTGTGTGCTCCATGCAAAGTGTCATGCAAAGACTACATACAAGTGGAAAGGGACATACCTCTGATGTACTCCTTGGGTGGCTCGAGGTGTCTTCTCCTTGGTGCTTTGGACTCAACTAGGGGTGCTCAGGGATGCAAGGGAGTGCTCTGGAAGCAGGGGTGTTGGTTGCTAAGAGTGGGTGAATTGCCAAGAGAAGTAAAATGTTGCACAAGGGTGGCTTTTAAAGAGGATGAAGATGTAAAGCCTTGGGAAGCCAAAAGCTTCAAAAATCAACAGTCCTGCGTTGATTTGTGGAGGAATATTCGCAGGGGAATGTTACAAGTACAGAAGATGGAAAGCCAACAGCCATCACTCTGAAAAGTGGTTGTGCGCCAACTTGGTGCTCCACATTGGTGCTCCATTATGGTGCTCCACAATGGTGCTCCAGTATAGTGCTCCACATTGGTGCTCTAATATAGTGCTCTCCACGTAGTTACCTGGATTATTAATCAGACCATGGGTTTGTTGTAGGCTTAGGGTAACCAAGATGCCAGATAAAGTTCAAATGAGGTTAGGCTTGTCGTATCTAAAGCAACATCTTCTAAAGAATTCACTTACGCGTCGCCACAAAATCGAGGTGTCTACACTAGGGCATTGACTTTTATTCAATTTCTTTTCCATACACATATGGTGTAGGTGCAGGGGCAAGGGCACAATTTTGCATTTCAAATTTTTTAAGTATTGAGTATAAATACTTTTCTTAATTTATACTGAGCATTTTAGACTTCTGATCTCTAAGGATCTGTATTTTAAGCACATAAGAAGCTTCTTCCATGTCCTTCATCTCAAATTTTTCACTAAGTTCAATTTTTATTTTATTCAACAATTCCACGTCATTTGTGGTAAGAAAAATATCGTTTACATATAAAGATAATATTATAAAACTGCTCTCATTTTTCATGACATATACACAATTGTCCAATTTGTTTGAAATAAATCATATTTGGACAATTAGATTGTGAAATTTGAGATACTATTGTCTAGAAGATTGCTTTAATTCATATATTGATTTATTCAATTTGCATACTTTTCCCTCATATCCTTCTACCTGAAAACGCTCATACTGGCACATGTGTATGTTTTCCTGCAATCCTCTATTAAAAAATGCAGTCTTTACACCTATTTGATGTAATTCAAAATTTAAGTGCGCTACAATTGATAATATAATTATGATAGATGTAAACTTTGCTACTGGAGAATATGTTTCCTGGAAGTGAATTCCTTCCTTATGTGTATAAGCATTAGCTACTAATTGAGCGTTGAACTTGTCAATTGACCTATCTATCCTCAGGTTCTTCTTGAATACCTATTTGCATCCTATAGTCTTTCTTTTCTCAGATAAATCACAAAATTCTCAAACAATATTCCTTTCCATGGAATCAATTTCATCATTCATGACTTCAAGTCACAATTCTTTCTTATGTGATTTAATCACATCATTATATGTATTGGGTTTCATGTGATTTTCTTGATCTATATTTATTAAGAAACATGATGGCTTACAGGAATACAAATAGTAATCATTTATTCTTGAAGACTGAGTTTTCATTCTTTTATTTCTAGAGACATCAAGTGGATCATTTACAGGCTCATCAATATTTTTCATATTTAGGGTCAATTTGGTAGAGCTTCAGCTTTTGAACCCAAGTGTAGAAGCTAGCTTCTGGCTAGAAGCTGTCATAACTCAACTTCGGGAAATGTAAAGAAATTACTATTCCAAAAGCTACATGCTTCTAAGAAACTAGTAGTGTTTGGTAAAACTATTGGACCATTATAGCTTTTGGAGAGAAGTTATATGCTCTAAGCTGTCCAAAAGTTCTACCAAACGGACCCTTAGTTGGTCATACTGGTCATTTCCCACTATTTTCGTGGATTCATATGTGTTTTCTATGTTTGGTTGATCCTCATTTTCTAGATCATTTCCCTGAACAATATTAAAGTAATCATCAACAACTATAAATAATGATTTATCTTTATCTTGTGTATGTTCTTCTTCCTCTAAATTTTCTAGAAATGTAGTATCTCTAAACTCAATAATTCTTTTTTCCTTTTGAAAAAAATCTATATCCTGATAATTTATTATAATATCTTATTAATTTGTATTTTAATATTCTAAAATTTTATATGTCCCTAAGTTGACTTGGAATTAGTACATGGGCTATTGATTCCCATTGATAATTGATATTAGGTTTTTTTTTTCGTTCCACAACTCATAAGTAGTTCTTGTGACAAATTTGATGGGTATTCTATTCAAAGTGTAATTTACAATGAGTAATGTCTCTCCTTAAAATTCTTTTGAAAGACATGAATGTGATATTTAACAGAATTCATTAGAGTTCTGTTTTTTATTCTGCTACACCATTTTTTTGTGATGTATATGGCATAGTAATATGCCTCTTTATTCCATGTTCTTAATAATATAATTCAAATTCTTTTGAATTGTGTTCTCCACCTCTGTCAGATTTTAATATTTTAATGTTCCTTCCAAGCTATTTTTCCACTTCTGCTTTATATTTCCTAAAGCAACTTAACACTTCTGTTTTATGTAAAATTAAATAAACATATGCATATCTAGAATAATCATCTATGAATGTTACAAAATATTCATTATTATTGTATATTTTCACACTAAGTGGCTCACATACATCTGAATGTATCAAGGCTAATAATTTATTTTCCTTATGTTCAACACCAAATGGTTTCTTAGCAATTTTTTAAACTAGGTAATGTTAACATGGTGTTAATTTCACCTTGTTAATATTTAAGAGAAGGTTTCATTTTTTATTTTCCAAGATAAACTAATCTAGCATGTCCTAAATCACAATCAAATAAGCACAAAGAATAATCAAAACTACTATCATATTATTTATTTCATTGTTTATTACAGAAATACAAAACAAATATTGTTCTAGGACAAACATTCCTATGGCAAGTACTTTTTTGTCTTTTCTAATAGATACACGCTTATTATAAAAGTGAACTAGCAAGTCATTATTTATGAATGTTGGTACAAAAATAAGATTGCAACTTATGCCAAGTGTATAGAAAACATCAGTCAAGATCATGATCTTGTCTCCTAGATCCAAGCGATAAGAGTCAACGCCTTTCACATCTAAATATGTGTTGTCTAAAAAATTAATGCTCAACTTTTAGCATTTGTTGATTTCTTTATAATGTAGTTAAGTAATAACAAAAAATTGAGATACAACAAGTTGTTTTACGAATAGTTGAATAATAAATTAGTATTAATATATTTAAAATTAGTGTTAAAAGAAAAATACATGAGAAAATAGTATCAATAGTAATATTAAAAATACTTGAAGAAAAATAAAAGTAACACTAATACTAAATTTACATTAATAGAATATCACCAACAGTAATCCCAAAAACACATGAAACAATATCACTAACCATAATACCAAAAACATACAATAATGCTAACATTTGTAAATTACAAAAGTAAATAATAATTCAATTTTTAGATTAGTGTTAAACATTAGAAAAGGTTATAATAAGCCAACACTAAAACTAATGAATACTAAATTACACCACTAAGTTTAGCAAAATTAGCGTTTGTCATTTAGTTTTAGTGTTCATTATTTTGTTTTTGTATTTCCAATTTAGTTATAGTATTCGCCATTTAGTTTTAGTGTTTACACAATAAACAATACTAAAAATATGTGAAGAATATACTCTTACATTAGTACAGAATACAAGAAAAAATACCAATAATACTAGCCTTTTGCGTTACGTGGAGGTCGATTTTTCAGGCCACACATGAGATGGAATAGACCTTTTTTGGCCATCTAGGCCGTTGTCAGCGGTTAGAATGGCCTTTTAAGGTCTTTTTCCAACCGTCGACAACCAGATTTGGCCTACTGTGGTGGGAAATGGCCACCGAGGGCCTCCTAGGCACCCAATCGATGGCCTAAGGCCATCGTGCCACCACCACCCTTTCTCCTTTTCCTTTTTGAGACAAGTTAGGATTTCTAGGTTTTATAGATAAACCAATTTGGGACGGATTCATTTATCCGATCTATTCATTTATTGTTATTATTATTATTCATTCCATGATAATTGCATATAAGTTCTTGCAATTTTCTTTTTTTACATCTGAGTTTTATTCTAATTAAGAAACTCTATAAAGTCCTCTGATTTAATGAAAAACCCTATAGAAATCTATTATTTCTTTTAAGTCATGAGTTTTCTAGTTGTCACACTCAAGTTATTTGTTATTGTGGAAAACTCTGTAAGTTTTTGAAATATTTTTTTGATTACTAAAGTTTAAATATTTGTTCCAGAATGTAATTTTGCATGAACAAAATATAATTTATGTTAGAATAAACTACTACAGTTTTTTAAAATTGCATTTTAGTCTATGTTTCCATACTTTAATGATCAAATATTTTTTGAAAGCATGTTTAAGGGTAATTTAGACTGAAATTTTTGGATTCAATTATTTGAATATTTTATCCATGTGGTATTTATGTATTGTGGATAAATAGATAATTATTTTGCATATTACATTTAAGAACAAATTGGACCTATGTGTGACAGTTTTATGTCTTACTTATCCATGGTATTAATGAACCTACTTTAGTTATTTTAACATGACATAAGGTTATTTTAGCATAATTAAAGTGTTTTGCTTATATTTGTCCAATTTTAAGGTTTCCTGAATGCCATGTAATTTTTACTTTTAATTTGGACGACGTGAAATCTCATTTATGTGACACCAAGTAAGAAAAATTGATTATATTAATTACATAAGTCTAGATTTAAATCTAATAAGGATGGTATTTGAACTTGCATTTAGATAAATGAGATTAATAGGTTTTCACTAACGTGAATTTGTTATACTTATATCTAAATGGGTGGAATAATGATGTTTGCATAATTATTGTAGAACATTATAGTATCCAATGATGCTACGCTATACAGATATTTAAACATGCAGAATTAGTTTCATGCCTTTTCAATTTATAGTATGTTATTTCATCTGCCAACATAGAGTTATGATGATACTATTATTAATTATAAAGTTTTAATGTGAGTAATTTTTGTAGCTTTTTCTGTTGATAGAAGTATGATTAGAGTATTTTTGTTGAATGGTATAAATTTCCTAGAATAGAAGGAATCTTTACTATTTCAATTGGGTTTAATGGATTTACACATTTGGTTTCAAGTGGATGCTACTCTTGCAAAACCCACAAAAGAAAGCAGCGTGGATGCAAAGATTCAATACAAAAAATGGGAAAGATCTAGTAGACTATTTTTATTGTTTTATGTTACAACATGTGCTTAGAAATATTCGAGATTCTATGACTTCTAAGACTCACTTATTTGAAAATGATTGAGAATAGTTTGTTGGATTTGACGAAGCTAATGCAGATTCAGAAGTTCACTTCTATGCACTATACAGGAAAGTGAAATGTAAGAGAATACATCATGGCTATACAAGATATTACAGGAAAATTGAATGATTTCAAGATTATCATTTCAGATTCCTTTTTAGTTTACTTTATCTTACAGACACTATCACCTAAGTGTGACCTTTTTAAGGTCTTCTATAACATACATAAGAATAAATGATCAATCAATGAACTCATGACCAAGTGCATTCAGGAGGAAAAAAGGCAGGCTGTTATTCCATTGGTCAACAAGATGATTGCTGTGAATTTAGCTAGCCATAGATCAGGGAGCCACGCATCTACAAGAAAGAAGGTCTAGGAAAATTCTCAAAATCAACACAAAATTGGTGTAGCCAATATGTCCATCGCTAAGGAAAGGTGCTACTTCTATAAGAAATCTCAGTATTTAAAGAAAGATTGCGTGAAATACAAGAAATGAATCGAAAAGAAAAAAATTCACATGCCATGAATCAAATTTAACTTCTGTTCCTAATACAAGCTGATGGATTGACTCAGGTACCACTGTGCACAATACAACCACTTTACAAGAGTTTTTGATAAGGCGATCTCCAACTGAGTGCGAAAGGTTCATTACTTCGGGAAATCGGATGCGATCGCATGTAAAGTCAGTAGGAGACTATAGAATCATCTTGGAGTTTGGAGAACTGTTGATTTTATGAAACTACTTTTATATTCCATCTTTCTAAAGAAATTTAATATCAGTAATAAAGTTAGTTAAAGACAATTATAACACTTTATTTAATGCTTCCAGAATGTTTTTAATAAAGGGAAATATTCCCATTGCTACATTTGTTATTAATGGATTATTTAAATTGAACGTTTCCTCTAGTTTTGAATCTACAGTACTTCTAGTATGTACTAATAAATATTTTGTGACAGAAAAGATTGGGACATATATCTCAAAAGAGGGTGAAAAGATTAATGAAAGATGATCTTTTGAGATCAATAGACTTCACTAATTTTGAAACTTATGTTGTTTGTATAAAGTCCAAAACAACAAACACATCTAGGAAATATGCTACAAAATGTCAAGTTACTTTAGATTTGATTCATACTAATGTTTGTAGACTCTGTAGCACATGTTTTACTGGTTAGAGATACTTTGTTATTTTTATTGATGACTATTCTAGATATATGTATTTTTACTTCATTCATGAAAAATCTGAAGTCTCTCAGGTTTTTAAGGACTTCAAATTGGAGGTAGAGAAATAATTGGGAAAACCTATCAATGCAATCAGATCAGATAGAGATGGCGAGTACTATAGTAGGCACATCGAGATGGGATAGATATTGTTTGAACCATTTGTACAGTTTCTTAAGGAAAATGGTACAGTATCTCAGTACACAATGTCAGTCAAATCCAACATGAATGGAGTTACTGAAAAACGAAGTAGGATACTTAAGGAAATGATTAGGGCTATAATGAGTCACTTGACTTTACCAATCTTAATGTGGGATGAAGCTTTAATGGTAGAGTGCATATTCTAAACAGGATTCTTCTAAATCTGTAGAGAAAACTCCTTATGAATTATGGACCAACAAGAAATCATGTTTAAGTTACAAGCACATTGGAAGATGCCCAGCTGAAGTTAAAATTTACAACCCACATGAGAGATCTTTAGATTCAAGGATAATCAGTGGATACTTCATTGGTTACTCAGAGAGGTCAAGAGGCTACATTACTGTTCAACACATACCATAAGAATAGTTGAAACTGATAGAATTATGTTCTTATAGGATGGTTGTGCTAGTGAGAGTATTCTTAGGAATTATATTTTTGAAGAATCTCAAGAAGATGTCATTACTTCCAATTAGGTTTCTGAGAACAATAATGTTTATCCTACTCAAAAGTTTGAGTCATATTTGTCACCTATTGCTATGATAAACAATACTTTGGAGGTAATTATACCGACTCAAGAACAACCAATTGAAGAGCCTATTATTGATCCACATGTTCAAGTTTTACATGAAGTTCATGAGGCCAATTTAAAGAGATCCAACAGGCAAAAGAAATCAACTATTCTTCAGATTATATGATATATTTATTTGGTGAAGACATGGAACAAGGGATCAACGATCAAGTAATGTTGTCACAAGGTGTGAACTCTAACAGTTGGTTGCAAGCAATCAAAGAAGAGTTTATCTTTATGATGGATTGCAATCAAGTTTGGGAACTCGTTCAATTACCTTCTAAAAAGAAACCAATTGGTTGTAAATGGCACTATAAGATCAAAATGAATTCAAAGGGATCAATTGAACGGTATAAGGCTAGACTAGTGGCAAAGTGTTTGACGCGAACGGAGGGCATTGACTATTATGAAACTTATTCTTCAGTTTCCTCAAACAATTCATTAATAATAGTCATGGTCTTAGTAGCTCATTTTAATTTGGAACTACATCAGATGAATGTGAAAATAACTTTTCTGAATGGCGAGTTAGGAGAAAAAATGTACATGCAATAACCTCAAGGTTTTAAGGTTAAAGGAAAAAAACATATGGTTTGTGTGACCGTGCCCGACCCGAGGGAGGAGTGGGGAGGAGACCACAGCCATGCCAGGATGGCGAAGGCGCAATGATAGGATAGAAGAAAAAGAAAAGAAAATAGAGTCGCCACCCAGTCTTTTAAGGGCAAGACGACGAAAACCACAAAAGGATGGATGCATGGGATGCATATGGGAAGGCTGGATGTCTGCTAACCAGAGGATGGGTAAGGATTCCTATTACGCACGAGGAAGGTGTTAGGCACCCTCGTACGCCCGAGAAACTCGGTCTTTCTA
>JAMKQA010174407.1:0-13373 GCA_024699735.1 Posidonia australis
CCCCCCCCCCCCCCCCCCCTCTGTTTTCCCAGAAACCTCTTATGGTACCCCCTCAGAGCCTATCGGCTCTGATGATAGATCGAGGGGCTTACAGTTGGACTGGCCAGGTTTGGGGTGATTTTTGCTATTCCAATATGCATCTAATCTTGAGTCGTACCTTGGGTTGCTACTTGGGGAGCGACTAGATAGGGTTATTGATAATCTTTTCTTACCAGTTAACGTATCTTTAAGTTGGTTGTTCTTTCTTACTAGATGTGATCTTGCTTATGGAATGAATATCGTTGCTTCTTTGAAAGGTCATCATTTTTCAGTGTTCTATTATTCAGATCATGTTTTTAAGATTTGTAAGAGAAGTTAATATACTGAGATGCATGCTATTTGCCATATTTCCTCCTATAATCCTGTTTACGATATAGATGCGGTAGAAATGAGCAGTAGTGAATCCTCTGTTACAGATCTCTTTGATACTTCGATTATTTCTCACTTAGGTGAGGAAAATTTTTTCCCTTCTCTTTCTAAGAGAGCTTTCAGGACAGTGTCATCCTCGTCTCCAGCGTATCTTATTCCGATCGGCGGTCGTCGGAGCGCCGTTTTCCCTTCTAGTCAAAGGAAACCCCAAGGGGCAGGTTCCCCAATACCTGACAGGTGCGTCAGTGTCTCAGGCACCTCCTCGTCTTCCGTGTGGGATTATACGGTGTATAAACCACCAGCTATCACAATAAAATCTGATAATAATCACCATCTTCACTCTCTTAATTACTATGGTGACAGCTTATCTCGTAAGCTTAATGATAATATTAATTCCTCTCCTCTTTCGGCGAGTCTTTTAGTCCCCCTAGAAGACGACTGTTTCTCTACAGTCTTAAATGCGCACAGTCCTTTTCTCTCTCATGATATTAATCTTGCGAATGTTACCCATAAATTTTATGAGAATACACCTCAATTTTCCTCATTCTCTAGTGGGCTTTCTTATAAATCAGGGCAAATCTCTGACACCAAGATATACTCTGACATCGGAGATCATCACAGTACCTCTTATCCCTCTCCTCTTCCTTCTGTGGAAAGATATTCTAGGGCTGGCAACAGATTTGCAATTCTTTCCTCCCCTGCAAAACCCCTCCTCTGTTCTCCTAAGCCTGATGTTTCGTGCGGAAACTTCGCTACCTCTGTCACCCAAAAGAACTCAGAAGGAGACTGGAAGGTGATAGCAAGGAAGAAGTTCTGTTCTCCCAGGGTAAGCTTTTGTCGCTCATCAAGGCGTTGTTTTAACTATGGCCTCCGTGGACATCTAAATAAGAACTGTAAGTTTGCTGGAGTTTGTTTTAGGTGTAAATCTTCTATTCACTCGGTAGCAATTTGTAAATTTTTACAAGCCTCTCAAGCCTCCTCCCAGTTATCTCACAGTATGGCTGGTCTTTCCCCTCACAATCCCACAATCTTACCCTCATCGGAAGCAGTGTGTGACCAATTCCAAGCCTTGTCACGTAGTGCTATAGTCACCTCCCACTCCATTCAACTAACTAGGGAGTCATTAGTAGATCATATCAGGACCTATTGGCCCTGTGCCTCTGAAGTGGAGGTACATGTTTTTTCTCTTGGAAAATTTTTATTAGTTTTCCCCTCTACTAAAGTTAGAAATGACAATCTAAATATGTATGGATCATCTCTTCAGATGATATCTGCCTCCTTCATACCTTGGTCCCCCAACTCAAATGCGGTCCTCACCCTGAAGGAAGAAGGGATATGGATTAGGCTTGAAGGAATCCCACATCATCTTTGGAATGTAGACATATTCCACCATATGATCTCTAGTTTTGCTGAGTTGCTGGAAGTAGACTTTTTCATTGAGTTTGCAAAATTCCTTGGGTACTCCAGAGTCAGAATTAAGGTCCATTCAAGGAAAGATATCCATGATTGCCGCTTCTTTGCCTTTGAAAACTTTGTTTATCCCATCAAATTCAGGCGCAGTTGGGATATATGTTCTCCCAGTGTTCCCATTTCTAATCCCACTTCTAAATCTTTCCCTGCATGGCCCACTAATACCACTCCAACTTCATCTAGGCCCAGCGGTCTCCCTCCTATCCGTAAACCTTTCAAAAATAATAGAGGATGGAGAGGAGGCAAAGGAAATAAGAACTCCTGAAATGGTAAGAATGTATAGACAAGACCTATTAGTCCTACCACACACCCTTCAGTCAACACAGCTGGCATTTTGCCTACCCCCACTCCTCCTGCTTCCGGGGCAGATCACAATTATTCAACCAACCTATTCACTCAATCACCTCAAGTCGAGCCCAATCACATAGTGGATGAAACATCTAAATTTGTCGAGGCTGAAATTAAAGTAAGGAATTTATCTATGGCCAAATTCAAAAGAGTGCTAGATGTATACGACTGTCTAGAGAAGGATGATCTTGGTGGTCCCTTTGAAGTTGCCTCTAAGTCCCACCCTCCAACCCCCATTCATGTCCTAGGTAATAATGATTTTTACTCTGCTACAAATGCTCTACAGTATAGAGACTCCCTATTAAATAAAGCTGTTTTACTTTCTGCTTCAGACTCTGCTAGCTCTAATTCTGAAGATAATTTTAGTTATCTTTTGAATGATGCCCTCACTTGGGACTCATATGATCACTTTAAAAGTTTTTGTGGAAAATTGGGTATTTCTCTGAATACTACTGAAGAGGTTAAGAATTTTCAAGATTCTATCAAAGAAGATCAGGGATTAGCACGTATTAATTCTAATAAAAATGCTAGTTTGGTTGAGAACTTTGTTTCTCTTTATATATCACCCCAAGATCAATGATCATTTCTACTTGGAATATAAGAGTATTGGGTGCTAGTGGGAAAAAAAGAGCTATTCGTAACTTAATAAGATCTAATAAATGTAATATTCTTATAATTAGTGAAACCAAGTTAAAGGCTTTTTCCTCCAATCTTCTCAGATCCCTAGGAAGAGGTCTACTAAATTTGTGGTCCTTTCTTCCTTCAGTAGGGGCTTCTGAGGGAATCCTTATTGGATGGGATGATAGAATCTATAAACTGTGTAATACTATACTTGCAACCTACAGTCTTTCTTTAAAATTTGGAAATCTTTCAAATAGCTTTGAATGGTAGCTCATAGGGGTCTATGGACCCTGTGAGCCTAGACTGAAAATAGATTTTACTGAGGAATTAAATTCTCTCAGCAAAATGGTAAATTCTAATTAGGTTATAGGGGGAGATTTCAATTTAATCAGATATACACATGAACACTCTACCAGGAGTGGCATAACATCAGCCATGAAACATTTCAATGACTTCATAGAAAGTAACTGTCTAGTGGATTTGTCTCCAAATAACTGCAAATATACCTGGTCAAATCTACAAGCCCATTCTACAATGGTTAAACTTGACAGATTCCTTGTATCTGTTGACTGGTCAAGCAAATTTCCCAACTCTTATTGTCTGGGAATGACCAAGGTAGTTTTTGATCATATTCTCATTCTTCTTAATACCATTCTCATAGACTAGGGCCCTATACCTTTTAAATTCTACAAGTCCTGGTTCCATATTGGAGGATTCAAGTCTTTTATAGAAAATTGTTGGCAAAGATCCTCCAATATATGTGCCTCCCCTTCCCCTGTGATAAAATTTGCATACAGGCTAAAATATTTAAAAAAACAAAAAAAAAGCTGGATTAGGCTAGTAAGGGAGGAAAGAAAAAATAGATTATTATCCATTGAATCCCAAATTGCCCTCATTGACTCCTTAACTGAATCTTCTTCAATTCAAGAAGACCTTTTGTCTAAAAAGAGGGACCTTATGGCTGAGCATTATATATTACTTCAAGAACATGAAGCCTATTGGAAACAGAAATCCAAAATTCAGTGGCTTAAGGAAAGTGATTTAAATACATCTTTCTTCCATAATATGGTAAAAAGTTGTAGGAGAATAAATGCCATTTATTCCCTACATATTAGGGACAATATGATCCACTCCCCAACTATAATTTGCAAAGAAATAGAAAATCATTTTATATGGCAATTCAATAAGCCTAAAAGACAAATTCCAGCTCTGAACTGGGGTATCTTAGTCCCTACAAAAATCCAAAATCCAAATGTTTTGGAAGAGGCTTTTTCATTGGAAGAAATATACAAAAATAAAGGGTTATTGCCTAGTGATAAGGCCCCTGGTCCAGATGGCTTTTCACTATGTTTTTTCAGCAGTTCTGGGACTCTGTTAAATTTGACATCCTAAAGGTTTTTAAACACCTTCATGCTACTTCTGATGTGGACTATTTAGAACCTATTAATCAGATCTTCATTACCCTAGTACCCAAATTGGAGGGTGCACAATACATAAAAGATTACAGACCTATCAGTTTAGTAAATAGTCTATATAAAATCATCACGAAGACTCTGGCTTCCAAATTCTCTCCTATTCTTGATAAAATTATTGACAATTCTCAATGTGCTTTTCTATCGGGAAGATACATTGGAGATTGTTTTCTGGTTGCCCAAGAAACATTACACTACATGAAAGTGGCTGGAATCCCTGAGTTCATTTTTAAAACTAGACTTTGAGAAAGTCTTTGATAATGTCAATTGAGACTTCTTACTGGATTCCTTTCTAGACTTGGGATGTGAAGCCAAATGGATTGTCTGGATCAGGATGTGTATTATACAAGCTAGATTTTCAGTCTTAGTTAATGGCTCTCCTAAGGAATACTTTAAAGCATCAAATGGTTTGAGACAGGGAGACCTATTATCACCACTTCTTTTTATTGTTGTTACACACATTCTGAACAGGATGCTATCACTTGTTGTGGAAAGCAATTTAATTTCTGGAATACAGCTCCCAAATGGTGGCCCTAACATATTAAACATCCAATATGCAGATGACACTATTTTATTTCTATCTGCAAGTGATAAAAATTTAATAAACATAAAGAGGATATTATGTTGCTTTCAATCCTGTTCTGAATTGAAAATTAACCTTCATAAGTCCCCTCACACTGGAATTGGAGTTCCAAACAACTCCATCATTAGATCCTCCCACATTCTTGGATGTACAACTGGCCTATCAAATACTTGGGACTACCTTTACACTTCAGGATGGCTAACTTTAATGACTGGTCCCCAGTGATTGAAAAAATCTCAAAAAAACTGTTTCTTTGGAAGGCAAAACAATTATCTTTAGGAGGAAGATTAACTCTTGTGAACTTTGTACTATCAGCCATCCCTACCTATTATCTCTCGGTGCTCCATCTTCCAACAAAGGTGGAAAAAGTTATTGATAAACTTAGATGCAGATTTCTTTGAAAATCTTATTCATCCTCTTCTACTGCTTGTCATTTGGCTAAGTGGGCTCTAATATGTATGCCAAAAGATCAGAAAGGCTGGGTTATTATTAACATTAAATATTTTAATGTGACATTAAAAACAAAGCTACTATGGCAATTATTATCTAGTTCCTACAACTTAAAATGGAAAGAAATTTTAAAAGCTAGATATTTATCTAAAACATGGCCAGGTGCTTTGATAAACTCATTAACTGGTAAGAAATCAAAGGTTGTTTTAACATTGTTAACTGCTTTACCTCCTTTCAAGTCAAAAAAGGAAATAACATAATTTTCTAGGAAAATAGGTGATGGAATCGGAAAAAACTTAGAGATATCTTCCCTGATCTGTTTAAACTTGCAAAATTCAAAACAACTTCAATTGAAAAAACAATAGAGATCTTCAGAACAGACTTTGATAAATTATTTTCTAGCCCCATGCTATATGACAATTATGCAGTTATTCAGAAGTAGTCTGATTACTTAATAGAAATATTATATAATACACAAATAAGTCCTCAAGAAGATACTTTGATGTGGAACCCCTCCAAAAATCATTACACTGTGAAATCCTACTACAATATATTGAATGATGGTGGACTTAAATTTCAGTTATATGCGCAAATATGGAATAGCTGGTTCCCTTGAAAATCAAACTTTTTTCTTAGTTGGTTCTCTTCAATAAAGTGCTGACCAAATATAATCTTTGCAAAAGGAGATGAAACGGCTCTAATGTTTGTGTATTTTGCAATAGAAATAAGGAAACAAATAACCATTTGTTTATCCATTGTTCTTTTGTTGGTATTATATGTTGGTATTATATGGAATGGAATGCTTTCATTCAACACTCTATATATCCTACAATATTCACTATTTTTGACTTATTTACATTCCCACCTACAATAAAATTTGATATCCCTTTAAAAGACTGCTATACCTTGATACAAATCATTTTGTAGATAATATGGAAGGAACGGAATAATAGAATTTTCAAGGAAAAGAGTAAAAACACCAACATAATTATTAATGATGTTATTTCTATTATTCATTGTTAAATAAAACGTTTGGGTATTGAGAAAGAAGAGGCCCTCTACGATGGCTGATGACAACTTTCATTTAATGTTTTGTGACCGATAAAGAATTTTTTGTTAATGTCTATTGATGACAAGCAATTTTTGAAAAGAACGTATAATTCCATTAGACTTGTAATTCTAAAAATAATATGTATTTTTATACTGAAATCTCTTGATGATGGTTGCATAACCAAGGGTTAAATGAATATTAACTTATCATTTACATAAAAAAAAAGATATTGGGATCACATCCTACGGGTATAACCGTGTATGCCATGATTCCTTGACGCAACAAGACATGCTCACAAGCCTAACATTGATACAAATTCCCAAACATAACAAACTACTTGTTTAAAAGCCACACCAACTTCATCTTGAGAATCTAAAAGAATAAATACACAGAAGCTAAAACGAAGATCTCTATTATTAAAGAATCTTGAAAGTAATGATCTATTTAAAGCTAATGTTTAAAAACTTAGGCAGAAGACTATAGCTTGACACATTAAACTGTCGAAACTATTTAGTAAACTAAGCTTGGTCATAATACATAGACATCCAGAAGCAAAATAATTATATCAAAAGGTAAACTTGCCAAACACATTAAAAACAACAATCTCTAAGGATGAACAGAATAAGTTTGACATGAAACCTCAAGTCACAATGAACTATAGTACCATGCCGAAAATTAACATAAAAAGGCAAAACATAAAAAATGGAAACGAGAAAGTGACTGAAACTGCTCTCTAAGCCACTTCATTCTTTTCGGCTTCATCAAGAAGCATCACACTCTTTGCCGGCTTTGCAAGGAAATCGGTGTACTCTTGGAAAGGAGATTTTGCAAAGCGAGTTTCCCTCCAGAAGTCAGGAGTGAGAAACCCGTATGTCTTCATGAGGCAATCAAAAGTGGCCTGTACACAGAAAAAATAGTTTAATTGATCTAATAGACCTATTACAGAACAGAGAGAGTGAACCATTGTCAATTTGTACTTCGTATAAGACATATACAACCTATATTCATCCACAGCATAACAATTTTGAGTTTAGTATGCACGCACCCACACACAGGTATTTGCAAACAGAAAACCGTATGCATAAGAATAACCAGACTGGCACCAAAAGAAGGAAAGTCTGCATGTTAATCGGGTTCCCAGCCTCAAGAATCTCATCCACAACGATTTTTAAACAAAAACAACTGAAAAACCTAGAATCTAATAACTATTTTGGCATCAAGAATCATAAAAAAAGACCTCTCAAAAAAGTCTAACTTGCTCAAAACCTGTGACTCACGTACCCACTTGCAAAAGTAGCAAGGAGCAGAATCTCCTAGAATCAGAATTTCTTCATATTCTATGAAAATCAAAGATTTTTCCTAAACAAAGTAATAACAAGAAAAGGAGATGTAAGGTTGAAAACCCCAACAAAACAATACCTAAAATTTTTTGGTTTCAAATAATCTGTGATTCTTAGAAGACCCAAAAAATGAACTGTCATTTGTGAAAGAAGATGCACACTCTGTGATAACTTTGCAAGGAAATCAGAAAGTTTAACTATATTAGGATCCAAAAATACAAAAAATACTTTAGGGAATATATTTTGATTCCAGGATATTTTAAGAATTGTCCACAAAGAAAATAATGAGAATGAGAATCTAGACTCTTTGGAATCCCATCTAAACATGCCCAAACACCAAAACCTAAAAAACTATCATATAAATAAGAATAAGTGCCAAATTTAAAATGCACAATTGAAGATAAAAGGAAGTTTCTTCTTCATTAAAGTGACAAAAAATAACAAAAATATTTTAATATTGCTACTGCCATAGTCATGATTACAACTTACTAATATGCAAACAACACTAGATGATGCATACAAACAAGAATACACTGATCTAAGAAAGTTTCTACAATGCTCAACGAATGGATATTATGAGACAAAATTATTGTAGTAATTACCATTGTGAGACAAAATTATTGTAGTAATTACCATTGTGCATTCATCACTTCAATCTCATGTACTTTCTACCTCTTACATGGAAAATACACAACCTTTGTTATTTCACAATAATTTTACTTTTAGTTCCACAACTAACCAAATCACAAGCATTTGAATGTCAAACGCCACAGCCTTATGAGCAATTCAAAAAAAAGGAATAATATGAACTAGACGGTTTTAATTAATAATGAATCATTGCTGATGAAGTGTCATGACATCAAACAATAGTGTATAAACAGTGATCTACTGATATACTTCTAACTATTGATAACAGAAACAAATTTAAAGCATAGTACATTGAAAAGAATCGAAGACACAAAAGCGAAAACGAAACATTAGTTGCAGCAAAAACCAAAGCGTATATTTCTAGTTCAAGCAACAGATTAGCTTAACTAAAATGCTCAACAGCTTGAACTAATAAAAAGCTAATAGTACAACTAGTATTAAAGAATATCAAAATAAACAACCACTAAAAGTCCTAATCAAAAAATAGCAAAAGAGCCAATAACTAACAGAACTAAACAGAAATTTACAGATAAAATAAACATTATAACAACACAAAAAGCATTTCTCATATAAGCATCATCGCTATACACATCATAAGTAAGCAAACAGACATAAATTGTATATCAAATATATACCTTGACAAAGTTACCGAGCGTCTTGGTCGACCCACGAGACGAAGTGAAGACATCCTCAATCCCAGCAAACTGCAGCACCTTCTTCGGCACCCTCGCGGCGACAATTCCGGCCCCACGGGGCGCCGGTACCATCCTGACGGTAACAGATCCACACTTCCCAGTCACCTTGCACGGCACTGTATGCGGCAATCCGATCTTGTTCCCCCAGTACCCCCTCCTCACAGGGATCACCGACAGCTTCGCCAGGATGATACTCCCCCGGATCGCCGTCGCCACTTCCTTGGCGCACTTCACGCCCAACCCAACATGCCCGTTCCCGTCACCAACAACAACAAACGCCTTGAAGCGCGTGCGCTGCCCCGCTCGCGTCTGCTTCTGGACGGGCATGATCTTCATGACCTCGTCCTTAAGCTGAGGGCCGAGGAGGTGGTCGATGATCTGGTACTCCTTGACGGGGAGGGAGTGGAGGTAGATCTGCTCCAAAGACTTGATCTTGTTGTCCTTCACCAGGCGGCCGAGCTTGGTGACGGGGACCCATTGCTGCTCCTCCTCCCGGCGGCCCCCGCGGCGCCCGCCACGACGATCCCCGCGGCCACGGTCACCACGTCCACGGCCGAAGCCACGGCCGAAACCACCCCGCTCTCCTCCTGCGCCGCCGCCACGTTCGGCCATGACTAATGTTAGACTTAGGGTTTACAGATCAGAAGAAAAGGGAAGAGAGAGATGACGGCCGGGAAAGATTAAAATGGAGTACAAAGGAAGAGGATGAGGCTTTTATATGGGGGGTTGTGGCACTAGGGTTTTTCATGTGGAAGTTTATGCTAGTTATCCTTCAATTTTGTAAAATTCGGCTACTGTGAATATATATATTCAAATATACAATGAAAACTAAAGTGTGAAATATCAGGTGGTCTAATTGCATATTGACTCCTACATTTCTAAAATGACTAAGTTATATATATGGCTTTCTTAATTACATGTGCGTAAATGTCAAAATATTTAGCTTTTTGCGACTTTGTTAATTTGCATATATGATATATAACATGAAAAAAAACATTACAAAGAGAAGTGTATCATAAAGACACTTGATACTACCTTTGTATCCATGAAAGAAAGATGCATTTTTAATTTCATCAAAATTTACAAAGGGAGACAATATTGTGTAATAGATCATGTGCAAAATTTTGAATTCTATATGTTTGATATACTTTTTAAACCCAAACAAGCACAACTATTTGAATAATCTTCTTTCTTTTCTCACTCTTTCTTTTTTTTCAAATTTTCTCTTCCTTAACATACTTGCTCCATTCTAATCTCAAAATTCAATTTCATTTCATTACCATCCTTAAGTTCAAAATAACTTCAATTCACCTTGGTCGACATTTTTAAGACTTAATTGAATTAAAAATAGAGTAATTTTCTTGATGGTGTCTTCAATTATCGAGGATTTACAACTCAACATTTTTAACTTCAAAAGTGGTTAATTTGGTATGTTCAATTATGAGTTGTTGCTTATATTAAATACTTGGCTTTAACTATGTTTATTCAACTCATGTTTTTCTTATTATGACCTTACATACATACACACTACTCTTCCCATTTCAAAACCACTATTCCCCTAGAGAAAAAAACACACACTCACTCCTATGGTAGATAAAAGAAAAAGAAGGACTAATGAGTTAGAAAACAATACTAATCTTGGACTCTCCAACAACAATGTACTCTTCCTCTAACTATGGAGTTATTCTTCTCCCAACGACCACCTTGAGTGTAGATTGATTGTAGTTGGGTTGGGTTTCTTAGGGTTATTTTTGGTTTGGAAGAGATTTAAAAAGAAGCAAAGAAGACAATGGAGTTTTATATTCTATACGGAGAAGAATATTTTGGTTACAAAAATATGGTAAATCTTAGAGGCATTGAGGAAAACATTATAGTGGAGGAAAGCAATAGATGAGAGTACCAAACTGAATGCATGATTTTGAAGTTAATGCTAATGAAGTATGGATCAACAATATTTAAATGTATCATAAAGAAATTTACCTATTTAGAAATATTACATTGTGTTAGTACCACTACAAAAAACTATCATGTATCTTTTACCCCTTAACCTCATAATCATTAATCGTTTTTTTAAAGCTTTCTAGAAAACGATAAGTACTTCACATAATTATCAAATCACAATTCATTGTGCTCTAAAGAAAAGAATATATGCATAGCTCTTCTATATTATAATTTAGACATCTTATCTCCAAAAAAAAAAAAATTCAAGCAAACCAAATATTAAAATCCAACAAATGTTGCTATTAATGGTACTATTAATGACAAATACTTCATAAAGAGTATTCAAATTAAGGAACTACTCCACCCTTTTTATTGGTTCCTACATTTTTTTTTGTTTTGGTTCTAGGTCCTAATGTTTTGTTTTTAAAATTTTTTATGTTATTTTTTCAAAAAAAATCAATTCTTCATATTTTTTTCAATTCTCTCGTAATTTTTCGATTCCTTGGTATTTTTTCATGAAATAAGCTTGCACTCCCCACATTACAGAAAAATTTCCTATATTAGTAATATCAAAATCCAACAAGTGTTGCTATTAATGGTATTATTGATGGTGAATACTTTATAAACAATAGACAATGTCTTATTGTCACTGAGAAAACTTTAAATTCACCATACGTCTCGGGTTTGAATCTTAGAACATGCATAAAAATTACCATTTACAAAAAAAAAAACTTTATAAACAGTACTCAAATTAAGGTATTGAAAATTATATCAGTTGCTACTTACTTTTATCTCATTGTTGAGGGATCATAATTTTTCTACCGATTAATGCTAAAAAAAATCAACCTACCATTGTTAGTGTAGACACCCACTTTGAAGCATGTCAATATGTTACGGTGCAAAATTATCATCTATCCTCAATTATCTAAAACAATTGTTCATTTTTTATCCGGTATTGTATGGCTTTCTAGTTTCTACATTTCATCTTGCACTCCCAAACAATTGTTCCATCACCTGTGGATCGTTTCACCCATAGAGTCATAAAATGGATTCTTCTCGGTTTATGAACATGTGAGGACCGGAAAAAGAAAATATCGAGGCAAATAGTGAGAACTCAATAAATTCCTGGGGTTGGTCTTCCTACCCATTTCTTTTGTTATTTTTCAAAGCTGCATTTTGCTTTGTTTCCTATGTCTTCACTTTTCCCGGATTGTCATCGATGAGAGTTTGAAGTTTTATTTTTGCAATTAAATTAAGGATGAGCTTTATGAGCTTAGATAATATAAGTAAAAAAGGTTGTTACTTTAGTTTCAGAAATAGAAGGTTGATGGTTAAGATTTGTAAGTTCATAGAAAATCATTGAATTTGTTTGTAAGTATGTTTGTCAGAAATTTCTAAATAACTAGAACTTTTTTTTGTGTGTACCATCTAATAACTAGCATTTTTTTCGTGAGTAAAAGAAAAAGAGACCTAAGACCTATCAATTCTTGACACGATACGATTACACGAAACGAGACGACACGATACGACACGAAAACACGATAAAATTTAATTATAAGTTTTTTTAATTATTTTAAAATATTTATGTAATTTATGATTAATAAACATAATTTTATTTTGACACAATTAGACACGATTATTACCTGATTTAACACAATTAGAATTGATTGAATCCAATTAATACACATTTAATATTAATAATAGATTATTAAGTATATTATTATCAAATTGAATACAAATATATTTTATATATATTTAAAATTATTATATTATTAATAATTAAGTATATTTGTAAAAAAATAATATACACGATAACACGATAAATACACGGCGATACAATTCAAAGGTGTATCCCAAGCCCCTCTCCTCCTCTTTCCGAAAATCCATACATTCAAAGGGGGATTTGTACTTTCCTGAGAGGGGAAAGGATTATAGTATTGTTTTGCTTCCAGCAGTAGAGTAGAGGAAGAGGAGGGGGAAGGAGAAGAAAACCAGCATGAACGCCCCCGACCGATACGAGCGATTCGTTGTCCCCGAGGGCACCAAAAAGTACACCTTCTATCCTTTTCGTTCTTCTCGATTCTGCTCATTCAATCCCTAACCTAATCCAACTTATTCTTCCTTCCAATGGAAATCAAATAAAATCAGGGTGTCGTACGAGAGGGACACCAAGATCATCAACGCCGCCTCCTTCACCATCGAGAGGGAGGACCACACCATCGGCAACATACTCCGCATGTACCATCCTCATCCAATCTTTGCCTCCTTTTTCGTTTTAGATTTTCTTCTTCAATTCTATAGGAAAAGTTTGTAACTTTTTTTTTGTTTTTGTAAAAATAACAAAAA
>JAMKQA010174409.1:0-12059 GCA_024699735.1 Posidonia australis
GGCGTACGAGGGTGCCTAACACCTTCCTCGTACGTAATAGGGATCCTTACCCGCATTTCTGGTTTACGCAGCCCCTTTTTTATTTGTTTTGCATGATTGTCATGTTTTATGGTTTTCCTCATCTTCCATTTGAATAGACTAGGTGGCGACTCCTGCATTTTTGCATTATTTTATTTTTGTCGTGGCTTTGCCGCTTTTGGTACACATAATATTATTTATTTGTGGCCACCCCCGACAGCATGGTTACACATTGGCAAACAAATGGCAACATAGCCACACATGTGAGTGAGTAAGCCAAGAGAGATTGATTTGTCGGGCATATGGGGGTGCCTAACACCTTCCCCCCTTCCCCATGCATAAAAGGAGTCTTTGGACTGCCATGACCCATGTGTCACATCCATTTCGGCATGGAACACTTGCATTTCATTTTACATTATCAGGTTTTCTTGCATGATTTTCCTCGTCTCCCATATTTAATAGACGAGGTAACGACTCCATTTCCTTATCCATATTTTCCTTTGTTTACTTTTGGAGTCTTCGAGTCGAATGCCCTTCCCTAGTTTCACCATCTTTGCCATGACTTTATTGATTTTCATGTACTCCCTTGCATGAAGCCCTAGTTGTCGGCATGGTTATAAGAATTGACTCGAAGACTGGCTTTTTGTTTTATTGCTATTGGCATAGGACAGAATGTCAGTCTGCACCCCTTTGTCTGGGATCGTGTTAATGTTAGTAGAGGGTACAAACTACTACTTTGGCAAGGATCAAGGCTCCTAACGCACCACCTGTTGACTACCGATGCTTTGGCAAGAATTTAGAGTGGGGACCTTACTTTCTGCCTTGAGTTGGAGACCTGTACACCTATGGGAGAGTTGGGAGTAGACAGCCTACTAGGACATACATAGATGGTGAGAGAGCGCATATCAGAAGCATCCATATGCATGTGTGCTTTTCATGCTACTATATTGAACATTTCATTGTGTTTCTTCTCTTTCTGATACCTAGCTTATTGCCTTTTATCTATACATAAGTCAACGAGCGAGTTCCTTAGTCGGAGCTCGAGTGTCCCTTTCACTAACTCCCCCCTTGGTGACTATTTTCTCAACCATCTCTTTTAAGCTATCCATCGCCTCCAATGATAGCTCATCGTAGGATTTGTTTCCTTGTTTACTGTCGTAGTCCCATTCACACTTGCTCGTGGTCAGCCATGGCTCAGCGCATTAGCAAGCCTCGTCCTTTTGCTGCTCCAGAGGGGATCCTAGTTTCGGTCCCTCCTTTTCTCATTTTGACTTTAGCTATTTCCTCCCTAGGACATTGGTAGATTTTGGTTGGTCTAAAGCCAGTCAGCGAGTTTGTTGCGGTGATTATTACTTGTGCTCTAAAGACATCGCTTCTATCCTACCCTCCCCATGGTTTTGTTACTTTTGACACCAAGCCTACTGTGGTAGCCTCTTCGATAGGCTCTCTCTTTTCTAGATAGTTTGGATTTCAGCCCTCTTTTGGATTCGTCCCACTTTCACTTCCGACCCTCGATACTGCAATCAATGGGTCTCCGATCATGTGGGCCAAGCATCTTTTGGCCCTCACCCAGAAGGTGCAGGGTATGGCTCTCTCTCTTGATCCTGCTTTGGTTTCGCCCCCTATTGTTCCTGTGGTCACATTGCACCCTACTCTAGTGCTCCAGGCTACCCCCACTACACCATTGCATTTGTCATCACCATAGCTTCTCGCTACCTTGGCGAAGGGGGTGTCCACTTAGCCTTTTGCACCTTCACCACACACTATACAACATGTTTCTCCAGTATCTCATGGCCAACCTCTCGGTTTGGCAGGAGCACAACACCTACTGAGTTCACTACCTGGGTCTACCACAGTATGGTAGCTACTACTCCCACACTCTACACCATACACAACACAACATGCCATCTATCCATCACCTTTGTATTAGATACAGGTGCCTCCATGCATCACATTGCAACACTTAGCATCCATGCAAGAGTATGCTAGCCATCATGCCATGACACCAGGTGGTGTGATGGTGGATCCAGAGGAGCACCTTAGTGCAAGCCACACAGCATACGTGGGACTTGCCCCAACTGCACCATCCTTGACAACAGTGACCCCAGGCACTGTCCTTACTAGGATGAGTGATTTGGAAAGAGTGCTTCAACAAATATAGGGTTGGGACCGCTAGTCTTACCAATTCTAGGATCACTACTACTTCCCAAAGGCCACACTCCCATGGAACTTCCACAACAAGGACTTTGAGAACTACAACAGTAAAGGTTGCCCTATTTCCCACTTGAGAGTGTATTGCAAAGACATTGCTCAGCTTCAGGTTGATGAGAGACTACTTATCCACTTATTCCAAAAGAGTCCCATTGGCCCTACGTTGTAGTGCTTCACCTCCCTCGACATGGCTGTGATCAGGACTTGGAATGACCTTAGTCAGGCATTCCTGGAACAATACTCCTTCAACCTAAATCTAGTTCCAAAGCACAAGGACCTCCCCACAACTAGACAAAAGTTCCATGAGCCGTTCGTAGAGTACGTTGGACGTTGGCACATCCTTGCTTCACAAGTCTATAGTAGACCCTTCGATGATGAATCTATAGAAATGATCATTTATGGAGTGCAACTAACAATCGGGGCTCTGTTGAGCATTTAGCCCATCACCACTTTGCATCATTAATTCAAGTTGGCACTTACGTAGAGAGCTCGTTGTGTAGCGGTAGTTTTCCCACACTTACTACGTTCGCCACGTAGGCCACCACCTCGAGCCATATTGCTAGCAGCAGTAGCAGCAGCAACAATAACAACAACAATGACTCTAGTGCCAATTACTCCAAAAGGAGGAATCCTCCTAAGAATGTCATTGCATACATTAGATCCCTTGTTGTGCTTGCTAACTTGGTAAGCTCGCCAACTTAGAATCAAGTAGTGTACACATCAACACCCAAGACACCACACATCACCACTAGGTTGCACTGGTAAGGCAAGGACAATACTAGGAATAGAGACGGCCATGCTGCATTGGCCAAGAGTTCACTCCTCTTGTCGAGCCTTCGAGTGCTATCTTACCAAAGGTAATGTCACTCCTAAAGTTTTTGGAAGTTCACTTACTGTCGAATCCCATTCTTGTGTGGTATAAAGTGAACTTGTATTGCAGTTTTCATCAGTCTACAGGGCATACCATTGATAACTGCTTCCCGCTACAGAATGCTATTCAAGATCTATTTGACCACAAGGTCATCATCATAAACACCTAGGAGGCAGAGTCCACATTTGCACCATTACCAATGCAAGCACCAGCACTCCCCAGTATTGTTAGCTAGCCCCTGTCTAAGCATGCAAACTTGAGAGCAATAGGGACCTCAGGGATCCACTCTCTTTCTCTCGTCAGGTCTGACGCATCTCTGCTAGACCCTTCTGATCTTATCCATGATGTCTCTACTCCTTTTTCCTCTCAGCTCTATCAATCTTTCCTTGTAGGCTCAAGATTGGTGATCGATATGATCTAGCTGACCTCCAAGCCGAAGCAGGTGACTATGCGACCCACCATGTAATCACCACCATCCACCCTAATCTATCTTTTAGCTAAATCGAAGCCAGAGCCTTCTCAGTTTTCCCCATTTTTTTGGACACCCAACCTTCTCCTTGTCAAGCCTACCAATAGCCCCACTGGAGTTGGTGGTTCGTGCACTTGTGGTCATCAATAAGACCCATGATACTCATCGTGTGCCATATGATTATGCCATAGAAATGTATATGAAAATCAGACGATCAGGTTGGGTGTACAAGCCTCCGGTCCCAACACCCAAGCCTAGCCGTTTAGTGCCTATCCCACCAAAGTAAGAAAGCCAACCCGCCAAACTCGCTATTGAGGAGATCCCCACCAAGTCTACCACAACCACTGCTAGCAAACCCACAACAAATATAACCTCCCAGTTGAAGAAGGTCAAAGCTAATATATTCATCTAGGGCCTTATTCATACGTCTACTAAATATAGAGAAGCCTTTTTGAGGGTATTTCAGGCTACACATGTCTCCCAAACTATAGAACCCATAGCCCTTGAGAGTATGGTAGGCATGATCACAACACTGTAGGTTATCTCCTTTTCTAGTTAGGAGCTACCTTCGGTAGGGATTAACCACAACTAGCCTCAATCATCACCGTGCAGACCAGAGTTTCCATATTCCCCTCATGCTGGTGGATAATGGGGCAGGCTTAAACGTCTGCCCCTTGCACATTGCTAGTAAGATCAGATTCAAGTCTGAAGACATTACACCAGTCGTGAAAGGGACGATAGCCTTTGACAATACTTACCATGATGCTCTAGGGATCTTGGTTATTCCTTTTGTTGTCGGTCCTGCTAAGTTCAACATAGAGTTTTATATCATGGATCTTGAGCCTACTTTTAATCTTTTGCATGGGCGCCCTTGGCTATACAAGCATCAAGTCATCCTTTCGACCCTCCACTACATGATAAAGTTTTGTTGGGGTGACAACATTGTTGTCGTCATGGTGGAAAACTTCGAGAAGGAGAGGGTTGAAGTGGTATCATCTATTTCTCTTCATATTGTCCACTTTTATCCCAAGCCATCAAACGTTTTGTACCATGTTAATTGGTTTGAACCGATTAACAACATTCTGGATCTTGAGTGTGCTAGCTATCTAGCCATTTGCAACAACCCCTTCTTGATGATTGAGAAGTTATGTGACAAATGGGGATACAAGAAAGGGACACTCCTTGGGTGGTACGGCCTTGGAATCATCGTAGAGGAGAGAAGAGAATTTGAAGGACTTGGATACAAGCTTGGGTGGTACGGCCATGGAGTCATCGAACCAATCATCGTAGAGGAGAGAAGAGAATTTGAAGGACTTGGATGCAAGTGGTAGCCCGGAAAGTTGGATTCCATTGCTCGTGAAGGACCAAGGAGTTGTTTAGTCCTCAGGATATGACTAACTTCGTTAGTGCAGGTATCCTGGACCCAAATTAGAGACATTTTGCAGTAGAAGTAGAGTGACAGCAAGGTACCTCAATCGATATGGGTGAGTGGGTCTGCATAGAGGATCATTATTCAGTTGAAAACCACTCAAGAGCTGAGAAAATAGAATGGATAAGTAGAAGGGTTCAGAATTGGCTAGGGATAATACAGTTATCATTTCCCCTTGCCATTTCTACAGCAATTTTTGTAGTAGACTCGACAATAGACTTAATAGTGTTAGTTTTGTGCGTAGTTCTACTACTATCTCCGTCAAGCACCACAGTAGTTTCAGTTCAACTAACAATTCCAACAGCATCACATGCAGATTTACTCATAGATTCAATAGTTCCAACACTATAGTTAGCCTCATTGGTGGTTCAGTCAGCCATTTCCACCATTCTTGTAGTTCAGCCTGCCTCATCAATAATGTCACCAGTAGCAACAACACTTCCACTATTCACCTTAGCAGATCTAGTTTTGTCATCTCCTCCCACAACACCATTTATAGGTCCACCACCTTTATCAGTAGAAGATGCAACATTGAACACAGTTGCCCAGTCATTAGCTTAGCTAGTAGGTGCAACAATCTCATCTATACTCCTTTTGGTATAGCCAGCAGTCCATTCAATATTAACCTTACAAACCCCAGTACAACTCATGGCCCAAAGCGTCACTCCAGTTGTAAGAATCTCAGGGCATGAGGAACAAAGAACAACTAGTACCTACTATGTTGACTTCGCCTCCGATGAGGAGGAGGGAGGTGTCATAGAGGCTTAGGTGGACAGCATTCTTCGTGACCTAGAGGTACTATTCTAGGATCAGTTGGCCACATTGGCAAAAGATGCAGCGGAGGAGAGCAGAAGCCAGAAGGGCAAGGTAGTGTTTATAGAATCAGAATCAACACTAGCCTAGACACAGCAAGACCAACCACCTATCATGGTCCTAGGAGAATAAAAGCCAGTATACACTAGACTAAGGGAGTTAATCTCCCAGTAGCTGGGAGGTGGATCTAAGTGGTTCCTTCATCCCAAGCCTCACCTTAAGCGAGGTGAGGATCAAAAGAAAAAGATCCTAAAGTAGGCTCAGGAGGGAGCCTAGGCAGCAACACTCAGAGCAGTCAACAACAGGACAACCACTAGTTTGAAGCACCTTCTATACATAAACAAGAAAACACAAAAAAAATCAAAATCACAGAAAAACCAAATAATATAAATAAAAGCATAGTAGCAAGAGAGATGGAACACCCTAGTCTATCAATAGGTCTGGAAACCACCAATGCGGAGGTCACACGATGCAGCTACATGAATACCAGAGTCAGCGTGGCTGTCATTAGGCATTGACATGGGCAAGAGTTACAACATATCCTCTCCTTTGAAGTCATAGACCCCACCTTCAAAGAAGAAATTTTATTTGAGCTTATAGCATACGAGGAAGAGGATGACATGGGTGCAGATGAGAGTGATGATGTGCCACTAGAATTTCATCCCTATGACAATGATTTGGAGAGCCCAAACTTGCATGTCAAAGAAGAGATGGAGCTAGTGAACATTGGCACAACAGATGATATCAAGGAGGTGCACATCAGTACCAAATTGTCTCCTCAGGCATGAGTAGAATTAATCGCCTTTCTAAAGGAATATGTAGATGTTGTTGCTTGGTGCTACGATGATATGGTTGGATTGGACATCGAGGTAGTTGTGCACACTTTACCTCTCAAGCCGAACGCGATGCTAGTCAAGCAAAAACTTAGAAGATAGAGACCACAATTGGCTTTTGAAACTCAAAGAGGAGATCACGAAGCAACACAAAGTCAATTTTCTGAAGGTCGTCTTATATCCAGAATGGGTTGCTAATGTCGTGATGGTATCGAAGAAGGACGGTCGGGTCGGCATGTGCATAGACTATTGAGATCTCAACAAAGAGAGTCCGAAAGACGACTTCTCGCTACCTCACATTGATGTCCTAGTGGACAATACTGTAGGACACAAGATGCTCTCATTTATGGATGGTTTCTTAGGTTACAATCAATCAAAATGATAAACACATTTGGGCCCAGAATCGGCATGCCGAAAATCCTTGATTACGTAGACCGATTTGAATCGGTCGACCGAATCGGGTCAACGGTCAACACTCAGGCCAAATTCGGTATACCGAAACTAGTTCAATCGACCAAAATCTCCTGATTCGGGCAACCGTCCAAAATCGAACGACCGAATATCGAACAGAGGACCTAAACTGATAGAAAAACGGTATGCCAAATGGAGTCGGTATACCGAAATCCACTGGTTCGGTATGCCGTTTCCATTTCGGTATGCCGAATTCTGCGAAACCAGAAAATGGCCCAAACCCAACTGTTTGAAATCGCCCCAACTGGGACCTTCTATCGGACCCCCTAAATAAGCACCAAAAATCTTGCATAAAACATAAGATGTTGACCCTTGAGTCTACTCCAAAACCCAACAAACAAAACCAAAATCCATTCACCATGCATCAAGATATAAAATAAAAAAGGCAAAAGGTCAAAAGAACCCAAAACGCACCAACCATCATAAATACCAATAAATCACATTAAATTCTAGGAAAATAAATTTACCTAGATTCCATGCAATCCTAGCATTTTCTACCAATTTCATGCTCTCTATTACATGAGGTGGAGATGTGTACGTACCTGAAAACGCCTCCAGCGAACTCCGACCGACCTCTGGCGAATCCGGCAAACTCCAGCGCAACCATGGCCACGGGAGTGCTCCACGCAAGCTCCACGCACCACCCACGCCACCGCAACCCTTTCGCTTCCCTCTGTCTCTCTCTCTCTCAGCGCAGGATGTAGGGGAAAACAGAGGAAGCAGGGGAGATGAGTGGAAGGAGAAGGGGGTGGAGAAGGAGGAGTGGGGAGGAAGGGAAAGAAGGGTGGGGAAGAGGAGAAATGCGCCACCGAGGAGGAGGGGAAAGGAAGAAGGAAGGAAGGAGAAGACAGCAATGGGTGGCGAGGAGTGCAGTGCCACTTATAAAGCCTGCGCACGTAGTAGCTGGGAACGTGCTCAACTACGAGTCTCAGCCACCGGCACACCGCACGAGCAACCAACCACCTCACCCAACCACTAGCCACAACCAACGGCCCACGAATGCGGGCCCCATGTGGACCCCACACGGACCCACACTTGGGCCCCACAAGCACAGTGACAAAGCATGAACAGGGACACGTAAATAGAAGTTAGCCCAAGAGGCCCAAGCCCAAAAGCACAAAACCACACAATGGGCCTCGGAACAATAACACCTGTCCAAGAATAAAATTCATAAAATGTAAATAATTACAAAATGAATTTTACGTGTGTTACACGTCTAGGGACTGTAAAGTCCCTCTGGGCTTCTGGTGCTCTATCTTCACCATCTAGAAGGTTGCATACTGTGACCATGCCGACTCGGGGGAGGGGGGAAGGAGATCACAGCCATGCCAAGATGGCGAAGGTGCAAGGAAAGATAAAAGGAAAAAAGAAAAGAGGAGTTGCCACCTAGTCTTTTAAGGGAAAGACGCGGAAAACCACAAAAAAGATGAATGCAATGAGTGCAAATGTGAAGGCTGAATGTCTGCTAACCAGATGATGGGTAAGGATTCCTATTACGCACGAGGAAGGTGTTAGGCACCCTCGTATGCCCGAGAAACTTGATCTTTCTAGTCTAATTGCTTGCTAAAGGCTAGACGGATGTTTGCTAAACCTGGATCATGCTCTAATCCTGTTAATATGTATGCCATGACAAGACTGGATGGATGTGCAAGATAGTGCGATAAAAATGCAAAGAAATTCACATGAAATCATGAAAAAGTCGTGAAAATCAAAAAGGGGAAAAATAATCTGTGGTAGGGACAAATGTCGACCCTCAGGCATGTTAATGTACGCCCTTGGGTGATGAAATCCAAATCAAATCAAAAATCTGAAATGTAGGATCAAAGCCAATCAAATCGGATAATAGATAAGAAACTCTAAAGACAGAGTGAATCGGAATCATGTAAAAAGTCATGAAAATCAAAAAGGGGAAAATAATCCGTAGTAGGGACAAATGTCAGCCCTTAGGCCTGTTAATGTACGCCCTTGGGCGATGAAATCCAAATCAAATCAAAAATCTGAAACGTAGGATTAAAGCCAATCGAATCGGATATTGGATAAGAAATACTGAAGACAAAGTGAAGGAAGAAATCCACTATAGAAAAGGCATGGGATGTCGGCTCGCTAAATAGAGATATAAACGTGAGGAAAACAGATATGAAATGCATGGATAAGTGCCTAAATGTAAATGATGCATGGCCTAAGTTGTGTTAAAATGTGTGCCAAATGTCTAGAAGATGTTATTTGCAATAAGCAAGGAAGAGAAAATCAATAAAAAGGATGTAAGTGCAATAAATGACAAACATAGGGACTAAAACGCAAAATTCGAGAAAAGAGCGAGAAACTGGATGAAAAACAGGTTCATGACCCTTATTCTATCATGCAAATGATGGGTCCAATATCAATGTGGCACGAGGATGTAAAAATCGTACTTGGATAATTTCATGAAAATTAAGGGACTAAAGTGCAAAATTTACACTTTGGTGCAAATATGGCCAAAATGTGAAACTAAAGATTAAATCTCAATGAGAACATGATGCTTAAATAGATTCTATGATCAAATGCAAAATAAGAGTGAAAATATCCCCAAAATGTGATAGAAAACATTTAAAAACCCTAAATGATAGATTTAGAAATAAGTTAAGGGCCAAAATGTAAATTTCATGTCCAAAAATGCTTTAATGTGAATTCAGGGGTCTTTCTGCAACATTCCAGGATCTAATTGTAACAAAAACTGAGCTTTTAAGTTGGTCAAGGCAATTATGAAGTTTCTTGAGGTTTAAAATGCAAAATTCACAGTGAAAACTCATTTTTAAAAGTTCTGGGGACTTAAATGCAAATTTTCAAGACCTAATTGTAAAGAAAATGCTACTTCCATGAAGAACAGTGTAATTTTTAAAGAATCCAGGGCTCAAACTGCAAAATTCACAGAGGAAAGACATTCCAAAGAACTTCAGGGGTCTAAATGCAAATTCTTAGGACTTAAATGTGATAAAAGATCGATTTTATTGATCAGCAGTGCAATTTTAAAGATATTCAGGGATTAGAATGTAAATTTCACTAAGAAAACTTGTTTCAGAAACACTTAGGGACCTGAATGTAAATTTTCAAGACTTAAATGTGATAAAAAAACATGCATCAATTTGCTAAAAAAAATAAAAGATGAACTCTTCAGGGGGTCAAATGCAAAATTCATAGATAAATAAAAGAATAAAATTTATTTTAAAACTACAAGGACAAAAATGCAAATGTCTGGACCCATATGCAATAAAAAAGGACTGAAATGTAATAAATAAAGGACTTAAAAGTAATAATGAAAAACTAATATGAACGGGCCATAAAAGGCCCATTCGAAGATCATCGGAGGTCGCCGACGCTCTGCCGCCGGCAACCATCTCCGGCGACCTCCCAGGGGTACTTTAGGGGCTGGTAGGACTCGGGACGGCCGGAAGAGCATCACGGCGGAGCTCTGGGGAGCATCGGCGAGGCTTGGGGCGGTCTGGATTGTTCCCCCCACCTCGCACTCCGGCGAGGGGCACTGCGGCAGTGGCTAGGACGTCGTGGGGCGTTGGGGCGACGGCGGAGCGGCGCGAAGAGGCTCGGCGCGTGGCGGGGAGTGTTGTGGAAGCCTTGGCTTGGAGGGGGAGGCCTCGGTTTGCTCCAGCAACCTCTAGTCGGTGGGCGGTGGCGACTGCGGCCAGCAGCGACGGCACGGCGGCGAGCGGAAACTTCTCTGGGGCAGAGGACACTGAGGGAAGAGGGGAGGAGAGGAGAAGAGAGGGCAAGAGGAGGGAAGAAGGAAGGCCCCTAGGGGCTTGGCCGCAGTATGGCTCAAAAGCTTGAGGTCCGCCGACAGTGATGAACCCACCACTGAAGCCGAAGAAGACGGGGGCTAGAGATGGCCTGCCGCGCCGTGGTGCGAGCCAGGGGCCCAGAGGACTCTAAATGGTATGAACTGAACTAAAAAGGAGGAGGAGGAGGGATACCTGAGTGCTGGATGTGCTCCCCGGTGGCTGGACGGCGCTCCTCCTCTGGTTGGCTACTTCGGCGACGGAAATTGAAGGTGAGGAGGGCTTTGGATGCGAGGGGACTATGGGGAATGCTTTGGTGGACTAAAACTCTCTCAGAGGGGGGCTGGAAGCTTGCAGGAAGGAGGTCTGAATTCTCTGGAATTGGTTTGGCCGAAAGTCCTTTTTTTTTTTTCTGTCGACAGCGAGGCTTTATACTCCGGCGAGGCAGTTCTCCACCCTTGATCCTCCTCCCCTCAGTCCATCAACGCCGTTGGATCGGACGTGAGCTGGAGGTTGTTGGCCAAGTATCTCGGAGGCTGAGATTTGCTCTAGATTTCTCGGAATTGCTCGTCGGAGTTTTTACCAGAAAAATAGGGTCGCTGGAATTATTTTTGACATTTCTAAAGTTTGAAATTGAATTTTTGAATGAACAGTATTGGGCTTAACGGGCTTAGGGTTTTGGAATTTTTGTTTTGGTTTTTATTTTCGATTTTTTAGGACTTTTTAGGGTTTTAATTTTAGGATTTTAATTGGGCTTTATGGGTTTAATTTAATTTCTTAATTTTGTGATTTAAGGTTTATTTAAGGTTTTAATTGGTTTAGGTTTGATTTTTTCATGAATTTTTTGGGGATTTTTTAGGGTTTTGATTTTAAGTTTTTAATGAGGGTTTTGAATTTTATTTTAGACTTTTTATTTATGTTTTATGATTTTTATTATGTTTGTGATTAAAGTTTAATTAGTTGATTTTAAATCAAGGTTTTAATTATTTTGGGTTTGGAATTTTTAGGGATTTTAGGGTTTTAATTTTTAGTTTTTAATTAGAATTTTGTGAGTTAAATGTGATTATTAATTTTGGATTTAGGGTTTTATTTAATTGATTTGAAATTAGGGTTTTGAGTTTTAATTAGGGTTTATTTAGGGATTTTTGGATTAATTAGGGTTTATGGATTTATT
>JAMKQA010174410.1:0-10216 GCA_024699735.1 Posidonia australis
TGCCTTTTTTGGTGTTTTCTTGGTTTTCCTCGTCTTTCCATTAAAAGACTAGGTGGCGACTCATTTCCTTATCCTTTTGTTTTCCCTTTGGTGTTTCCAAGTCTTGTCTCTTCCTCCGGATTCACCATTTTCACCGTGACTGTATCGGACCTCCCAGTGTGTTCCCGCATACCGGAGTCAGGTTTTGGTGAACCGCGCCCAGGGGTTCCACCGGCATGGTCACACTATGGTTCTAGATAAACTGCATTCCCGTTTTGACTTTCGGAAGAGTAGATACCTATCTTTTACAAGTAGGCTTACTCTACTAAATTCAGTTATGTTTGTTATCCTTACTTACTCCTTGTCTATTCTCTACCTTCCTGTTGGAGTGAAAAAAGCAATTGACAAAATTCAAAAGGAGTTTTGTGGAGTCCCAGATCTCACAATGACAAGAGTTATTATCTTGCTAGATGACATAATATTTGTAGAAGTAAAAAACAAGATGGGTTAAGACAAACGTAATATCAAAAACTTTAATATTGTACTTAAGTGCAAATTGCAATAGAATTTATTATCAAAAAAAGAAAATACGAAATGGAGTAGCTTGATTAGAAGTAGATATTTTAGGAATAATTTTCCAGAAACCTTATTAAATACTTCATCCAACCACATCTCTCTGTTGTGGAAGGAGTTAAAGTCATGTTTCTTGATTGTCAATTCTTTTGCAATCGAGAATGATCAGTCTACTCTTTTCTAGGATAATAGGTGATTGAATCGATTATCATTAAAATTGTTGTTCCTAGAGTTATATCAACTTGCTAAACATAAAAAATAGTCTCTAACTAGAATGGTGGTTGCATTCCCTCAATTGGGACTTAGACTCTTTAGGACCAATCCTGTCATACCCCTTGATCTGTCTGTATAGTTGGCTAAAATTTATTCTGCCACAAATCTCACTTTTGCTAAAGACTATCATTTGGTCTATCACCAAAAGCTGTTATAATGTCTTAAATGATGGGGGCATGAAATCATCTTTCAAGAATACCATTTGGAAAACACTATGCCACTTAAGGTGAATGTTTTCTCTTGGATAACACTTAAGGACAAGATCCTATTTAGAGCAAATCTAATCAAAAAGGGTTGGCAAGGGCCATTCCATTACTACATTTGTGGTCGTCAATATGAAACTGTAGTGCATATATTCTTTCATTGTTCTATTTATAAATTAATTTAGAACTTTCTTTTGAGAGATGTAAATTCTTTATTGTTCAGTATTACACTAAATCAGGTTTTTTTTTTCTTGAAAAGACACCTTGTTGTCTTGGTTTGTAATTTAGATTGAAATACCTTGCTTCTAGCGATTATTTGGTGTCTGGTTAAATCGTAATGAAATTGTTTTTCATAGTAATAATTGAGACATTAATTCCGTCTTTTTGCATATTATGGTACTAACTTCCTTTTAACTAGATCATGGTACATTTTGACAGGAGACAACTAACTTAGTTACTTCCTCAACTCTCAGGTTACTGTAGCTTAATTAGGATCTCCACAGTAACTTTTTGGATCAAGTTACTGTAGCTTAATTATGATCCTTGGAGTTGGTTATTTCCTTAACTCTTTAATGTAATATATATGATATTCATTGATGTCGAACTCTCGATCTCTCGTACAATTAAGAAGAGACTTCACCACTAGACAAAATGACTACAGACAAGTTAATGTTTACATTCGGTCAATTTTGTGATATTCTTTGGATTTGAGATATGATGTAATATTTTGATACTGTATCGGTATGACACACTACTGTTACTGTTTATAAGAAAGAAGAAAACCACCATCAAGGTGCACATGTGTGCATAGTCATTGGATATTTGTCGGATCACCCTGCCGATCCGCTTCACCTGTAAACATCTGGTTCTCGTCAAGTCGTCAACAAGCCATAATGGTTTGATCTATTGAGACCAACTCCTTCTAGATCTGTTTACCATCACCATCCGTCTCTTTTGCCTATCCATCACCCACGCCGCCATAGCACAGCTGGGACAGGTGGCTTCTCCTCAAAACGTTCACTCCCGGAGAAACAAAAGAAGGGCAACTTAATGGCGTGCGTGCATCTCGAACTTTCCTTTGCTGGTGCCTAAACATTAACTCCTTCACGCCATCCTTCGCTGACACCCTCAGACGACAACTCTTCGTAGATTCAAAATATCCATTCCGTCCAATTTCATCAAATCTGGACTTCATATAGAATCAGCGGTCACTATGCGTATACACAAAATTACGGACATAAAAGTCGTCCAATTGCTTGCGGGACAAAAAGGCCCTCTCGGTTTCGAAGTCCTCGTCACGGCAAGAGAGAGAGAGAGAGAAAGCGGAGAAGCGGAAGCAGACAGAGGAGGAAAAGAAGTCGAAGGCCGGAACCGGAAGGACACCACCAAACCCCGATCTGTCCCTTCTCCGACCGATTCCATCGTGAAGTCTATCGGTTTGGTTGCGGCAGGAGAAGCTCCGATGGCGTACGTTGACCACGCGTTCTCGATTTCGGACGAGGACATCATGATGGAGCCGTCCTACATCGTGCAGAACAAGCCCCCAATCAAGGAGATTGCCCTCGCGGTGGCGTTGCTGGTGTTCGGGACGCTGGGGATCGTGCTCGGGATGGTCATGGCCGCCAATAGAGTTGGTGGTGATCGAGCTCATGGTATGATTCTGTCCTAATCGACGCTCAAAACAACCTAATTTTGGGGTGTTGATTTCATGGTTTTGTGTTGGCTTCCTTCTTCCTGTTGTGATTTAGGGATTTTCTTCACGGCGTTGGGGGCGGTGCTGTTTATTCCGGGGTTCTATTACACGAGGATCGCGTACTATGCGTATAAGGGATATAAAGGCTTCTCCTTTGCGAATATTCCGGCTGTCTAGGGTTTTTCTTTCGATGGTCGAGGTCGTGGTTCCTTGTGTGGATTAGTCGTCATCGTTGTTGTCGCCGAATGTACAGATCTGGTGATGCTTTTGCCCCCTTCTTTCACCTTCACTTGTTAGCATTATGTGTAGCTTTCACCTTCAATAATTTGCCGTGTAAATCTTAGGGTACATTAAGAACGTAATGTGTTTTGGTGTTATACATGGAAATTCCATATATCTATTTCAATTTATGCAAGTTTCTTTTTTTGGCTTGCAGTTGTTACTGTCATACTCTGTTAATTCAAGCCTGTTTTGTGTATCAAGTATCATGCATTGCAGCATTAGTGCCTTCCCTTCTCTACGCGTGCAATGCAACTATCATTTGCCACTGCGTATTGGTTTGGAAATTTATGGCCCTTATGTATTTTAAGATGGATTTAATATACCAAAGAAGATAGCAGACATTAAGAATATAACGGAAGACAATATGGCATTCTGAGATGGTGCTGGGAGTGGCATTAGGATCGGAGAAACTATTTCGTGAAGGCTTTGCTGTATTTTTTTTACACGAATGATATTTCTTGCTATTTGGCCCTTTTGTTGTAAGAAAGCTAATATTATAAGAGAAATTTCTTTTGGTTGAGATTTATAGATCAGTCTCAGTGAACGACTAATTAGAAAGTATATTCCCTTTTCCAGTAGCAGTCCTGATTTTGGATTTCCCCCTGATTACTTGCTGCGATTCCTCATACAGGTTAAGGATTTCCTATTGAAAATCAACAGACTTGAAAGTACTTCATTTTTGGCATTATATTTCCATTCTCTCATAGAGAGGTCTTGTAATAATACTCTATTATCCTTAGTCACTAAAAGTCTTTTAAAAGAAATCTATTCTCCTTTTCTGCAACCTGTAATTTTATGTTGATGTTTTTAATTAGATTTAGTTCTTAGTAGAGTTGCTGGATTTAACTAGTTACAAAAAAAATTTCATAACAGGTGTTGAAACTCATATAACTTTCACATGGAAAGATTGACATTATTTATACCTCTCTCCTTTACACGTGCTTAAAAAGAAGTATTTATGTTCCTTGTGGAGGCTATGGATGAATATTACAAACATGGTGAGCTTTAAGCATACATTGCTAAGCAAGTAAGAATACCGATTACTAAGTTTAGCTATATTTGTTCATGACAATAGAGAAAAGAAAGATTATTCAACACTTGAGTTTTTCTCTTATTTAGAGTAGTGGTAATTGTTATTTGATGTGGGATAGCCTTGGGCCAATGACTTAAAGACACTCAAGCGCTAGGCTTGAAGAACGTAAGAGTCAGGAACAAGTGACCAGTTCCAAGGATCGTGAGGTCTGAGTGATTGAATGCTCCAAGGATGTCCCCAGGTCTGAATGAGTAACCATGCTTAGCACACTCTAGTAAGAGCTCCGAGTGTCGTGATTGCTCGCCATGATCTAGCATCTAGCCTGGGCAACGACGCATGGCCACATTGATGTTCAAGATTTCAAGTATCGCACTTATCGAGGAACAATACGTGGACATGTTGGCATGTCGTAGACCAGTGTAGTTCCCTATACACATGGTGTTGTGCATACCTGATAGGATGGCTACTTTGACATGTGCACTACTAGAGATCATGTAGAGCCACTTGACACAAACCCAGTGCACATGGTTCTCCTCGTAGAGCTCAGCACTTGCTCAGAGCCACTACCCTCAAGTACAAATACAATTAGCTATATGCTTGAACGAGGGTTCCAAGTCTCTTTACTTTCATTATAAAAATTTGATCTCCTTTTGCTAATTTAAGCATCTAAGCATTTTTGGTCAACTCACGCTCAATCAAGGCCCTATGTCTGCTTCTCTTCTGCTTACAAATCCTTGTGAACCAGCAACAACCTAGGATCGACAAGCAACAACTAGTGGGTCAAGAAAGGGGCAAGATTAGTTGAATCGTCTATGGGAAACATTATCTTGCTCATGACAATCATATGTTGGTCTTGTAGTGGGATTACTTGCCATGTTGAGTAAGGATTTTCAGCTCACACCTTCACGGAAATCAGTTATGAGGCCTTCAAAGCACTACAAGACCGGGTAACGTTCCTATCAGAAGAGTTGGAAAAAATGGGATGTTGAGGATAGGAGAACCATAGTGTTAAACATCGACTTGTCGACACGTGTCAGTTTCTAAGATGGTCGATACGATATATGTATATAACTCGCGAAATATAATATGTCGGTGGTATATGTCAATCCATGTCGATACATGGACTTATGTTGGTCGACTCAATGTAAAAACTACATTAAAGTTATGTTTGGAACTGCTTTTGGATGACTTTTGGGTAGTTAATTTTTGGCAAACCATGGAAAATCATAGAAGCAATTTTAAACAGGGTCTAACTCTCTTACTTCTTACAGAAGTTTCAGCTTCTGGATGAGGAAAATTATGTGTAAATTCATGATTTTCTAGAAAGTGATTACAAAGAGTTTCTGCTAGAAATTGGATAATAAGCTATGTAATTACAATATTAGCCTTATTATTTTTAATAAATTACTTAGAAAGGAAGAAAGAGAGAGGAGGAGCGTTTATAAGGGGTAGATATGTATTTTAACTTCTAGTAGAATATAACTTCTATCAATGAACCTTTATGTGCTAAACTACATCTTTAAAGGTAGTTTAGAATCTAACTTTTACAAAAACTTCTAAAAGCTAGTTTCTAGAAAAAACTCAGAATTTCACTTTTGCATTTAGGAGGTTTCAAACGGGGTCTAAGTTGAGCTCGTGTCGGTCAACATGGGCTTTATGTCTACCGACACGGACTCCCATGTCGACCGATACAAACGAAACTCTACATATTTTCATTGGTTGTTGCTTGCTGTTGGCATTTTTGCAATTTACATAGATTTAACCTAATAACAAATAGGTCTTAGGTTTTTTCATGTTTCTTTTTGTGTTTTTTCATTTATTTAACCTAATAATACATAGATCTAACCTAATAATTATATAAAATTTATAAAATTAGTAAAATCAACAAGACTCCCATGGACTCTACGAAGTGACAACATCTGGGATGATCTTCAATCGGATACATCTCCAACATTTAAGTATTCTTTCAACTCTGCTTTCTCTCTATATTAAATGTTGTGAGAACTATTCGTTTTAAACATATATTAATTATTTTTAAATATGATTTATACATTTATTAAATAGTTTTAAGTATTATTTATGTTTTAGGATATTTGTATTAAGTTTATGTAGCGTATTTTTATGTGATACATGTTTAGAAAAATTGATCTAAATAGTCTTAGATGTAGATTATTGCTTACCTTAACTTATCATAGAGTTTTAAATCAAAATTCAAAGTTTTTTTTTGACTATTTTCATAAACTTCCGTAAATTTACTACGTTTTCATCGACATTTCACTAATGCTCGACACATTTTCTATTTTTGTGGAACCGAAGTCAGACATGAAATCGATATTTAATTCTATAAGAACCACCCTTTCTGAACCATTACCTACCAGGAAGGCTTTTGTAGCCTTGAATATGTTGCCTGACCAAGTCGAACAAAGTGGATGATTCGACCAAGTGATTGAGGAATGGTTTGTGGAGATGGAGGAGTGTCTAAAGCAACTACGAAAGGAAAAGATCACTCTCTTAAGTGGCATGGAGAAAGTCATGAGTTTGTCCTTTGTAGAAGCAGTGAAGACTGAGTTGTTCCCTGAAAGGTTCAATATGTCTTGGAATCTTACGACACTTGTGACCGTGTGGACCACGTAATGGCCTTTCAGGAGTTGACGGGGGTTCAGATGGGGACTAATGTTATTTTGTGTTGGATTTTTCTCAAAACCTTGAGAGTTCTAGCTCGGGCATGATTCTCAGGCTGAAGTGTGGTTCAATTTTCCAATTTGAAGAGTTGAGCCATGTATTTTGTGTTTAATTCATGGGTCGTTGAAGGAGGGTTAAAGTCTTCAATGACCTCTTCTCCATCATCTAAAAACCAAATGAGACGTTACGAAGTTAGTGGAGGCTTTGGACAGGGTTAACAAATATGTCATTGTTGACGAATTGGATGAGACCAAGCTCGTGGTGTAGAGGAGAGACCTATGTTAGCCTAACCAGAGGGTAGGTGGATGGACTAGCCTGACCATAGTCCATCGAGACAAGCATCAACTCCATTGTCATGATTCTGATTGCCCTAGTCATATCCTACGAAGCAGTGGTTCCACGACTTGCGTTGTTGAATGTCTCCAGGATGCAACTACTTATGGCAGTAAAGGACAACGAGCAAATATGGTTGCCCAAGCCCTTACAATCAAACATGAATTAAAGGAAGAATAAGGACACTTATTGTAACTTTCATCAAGGTAATGGGCACACTATTGAGGAGTACACGTAATTGAAGGAAGGGATAGAAGCACTAATTTGATACGGTCGACTCACCTGCTTTCATAAAAGGACGAGAAGAGAAACCAAAGAAAAGATGATCAAAAAAGACTCCAAGTCATTGATTAATTCTTGGCAGTCCATTGGCGACTATAGTAAGGTCCTTGACTCGAAGGGTTTACGTCCCACAAGTGCATAATTCTCGACTCGTTCACCCAAGTCAAAGCAGTCAAGGAAACGAAGGGTCAACCTCAGTAGCATTCTTGAAGACCTTAAGGGTATTATCGGTATTTTCTTGCTTATATGCATGTAATTTTTTATACTCTGCACCAACATTATTTTCTTCATTACTTTTGGGGCATTAGAAAAACTATGGCATTACTTGTCATAAAGTTTCTTGTAATACTAGCCTTTAATTGATGGAAAGTTATGACTTAGAAAACCTCGTCGAATAGGAAACCCTAAGCAACGAAGAACTACGACTGAAAAGAATCTTCCTCCAATAAGTCATCGATCGATAGAGAACTATAACTTGAAAGAACCTCGTTGAATAGAAATCCCTAAGCGACAAAGAACTACAATTTGGAAGAACTTTCTTTAACAAGTCCTCAATTGATGGAGAGTTACGTTTTGGAAAAACCTCATCGACCAGGAATCCTAGGAACTTGTTACGTAGTTCGCAATTATTCTTGTAGGATTTAACATAGGAAGTGGCTATGGCATGAAGTCGTGTGCTTGTTAGGTCGATCGATCGTTTACTTAAATAGTCGATCTACAAGTCAATTATCGAAGTGGAGGAATCCTAATGCGGTATATTTTGTTAAGCCTAGGCTTGAAGAACATAAGAGCCAAGAATGAGCAACCAACTCCAAGGATTGTCAGGTTTGAGCAATCAAATATGCTAGAGATTGTCCCTAGGTCCAAACGAGTGGCCATACAGGGTACACTCCAGTAAGAGTTTTGAGTGATTGATTGCTGTGATCGCTTACCACGATCGAGCATCTAGCTCGAGCGACCTTCTGAGCAACGATGACTCCACTGAAGCTTTAGACTTCAAGCATCGTACTTATAGAGGAACAGCGTGTGGGCATGCTGGCTCACCACAAACCAGTGCAGTTCCCTATACACATGGTGCTGTGCATACTCGACAGGATGGCAACTTTGACATCTACGTTGCCTGACACACCATGTATAGCTACGCTGACACAATTCACTGCACATGGCTCTCCCGACAGAGGTCAACATTAGTTCAGATTTCTAGCCACTACCCTAAGGTACAAATACAACTAGCTGAATGCTTGAACGGGGGTTATGACTCTCTCTGCTTCTTTAAAAATCTGATCTCCATGAGTAACACCAAGAGTTTTGCTTGCGGACTTTTGCGAATCAACACCAACCTGGGATCAATAAGCAACACCAAGCAGGTCAAGAGAGGGGTGAGATCATTATTGCCTATGTTTGGATCTTTCGGGAAAGAGTCCTTGATTGGATCATGGGAAATTTGCAACAAGGCGATGGAGGAAATCAATCAGGAAAGTATGACCGATTTTGATGAAACACTGAGATCCTTGGGGCAAATTAAGAGTTTCAACCGTCACACAAATGTTCCTTTACAGATAATTGAAGCAATTGCTCGGACGTAACCTTTCCTTTCTAGTCTCTGTCTTCACAACCTTTCCTTTCTAGTCTCTGTCTTGACAATTTGTCAAATAGATTATGAACACCACAATTGGTTTGATTGGATAAATATTCTCATCGTTGAAAAGAATTAATGATTCTTTGGGAAACAAATATGCTGCACTTCTTGTAATGTCCCCGTAATGCCGAAGTACATGTCAAAGTTTAGTAAAATGGAGACATGGTGTACAAAGGCATTCGCTATTATCTTGTGAATTTCCTGTTTATGTCATGTGTTGCTATTAGTCAAGAAGTTCATAGAAATACTATATACATTTGGGCATCTTAGCAAAAATCACGTCAAAAAATAACTCTAACTAGGCATTTGTATAATGACTACACATTTTGATTTTGCACGAGGAGCATAAATTTTTGTCATAAGCTTAATGTCGAAATCTGGCACAAACTGTAAAAGAAGCATAGAAGCTCCATCCTTTTCTTCTGTACTAGTCATTTCAAGGGCATTTACATATAAAAATGAGGGTGATAGAGATTTTCTCTGGATTACAATATTACATCATCCGAATGGATCACACTGGTCTTATTGGTGTTGCTTGAAGTTTCCATTTTTATAGGGGGGCAAATTTAGTGTAGATGTCTATATTCAATATGATTGTAGGTATCTTTAAAAAAAAAAAAATACATAGGAGAAAAAAATAACTATTAGATATTTATAAATACATAGTAAAATTTTCATTTAAGTAAACAACTATTTACCTTTGATCTAAAGGTTTCAAAATTCAACATGTTTTGTTAAATTTTAGATTAAAAATTAACAGTGAATATAACTCAAATTAGAATGAAATTTTAACACATAATAGATTATCTTATAGATTAATTAATCATATAATTAGATTTTATTTTTAAAATCAAAAAATAAAAAAAATTGCGTACGGAGACCATTTTCTGTTTTTTTATATCCTTTTTCATGGATACTTCTCCAGCTGCATGCTATTTTGAGTATGGTGTCTCATGCCAGTTGTGGATGTTTAGCGAGTTTATCTTTCATTACGAGAATAAGAAAGTGCAGGACTCTATTTATCGCCCTGGAAGGTGCAAATGTATAATTTATTTACAGTGAATTATCGAGTTGAGCTTGTAGTGCTTAATTTTTCTGGGTGCCTGAAGCTGGATTGGGCAAAGTCTCCGATTACCTTTTCTGTTGTTGTCTTGGATATATGCATTGTTAGGATGAAAAATGATGTCCATTGTTTAGTGGTGGATTGCACCATCTAAAGTTCTATTGAGAATTTTTCTTGTTTA
>JAMKQA010174411.1:0-10430 GCA_024699735.1 Posidonia australis
GACCTTTCTTTTTATTGTTTGCATGATTTTTCATGTTTATGGTTTTCCTCGTCTTCCATAATAGACTAGGTGGCGACTCCTGCATTTGCATTTTATTTTGCTTTTTCGACGTGATTTTGCCGACCGTTTTGCATTATTATTTTGTGATCCTCCTCGCCGGCATGGTTACACCTGGATTCAATTGAGCAAAGCTCATGCCCAACCACTTCAAAAGATATGGTCTCGACTCCAATGTGAGAACTTCCGAGTTGGCTCGCCTGATGCATGGTGGCATTCAAACTTCTGGTCTTGCCATTATTGAAGGTTTGGGTTGCATAGTAGAGTATGAGATCGAAATTCAAGAAACTTGGCCTATAAACGAACTTCCTCCTTGTGGCACTTCATTTACAAGAGATGGTAGCTCAAAAAGAGCAAGATTCGACTAATTGTAACTTGAGAGTCCACTACTATCAAGTGAGCAAAGTTTGTACAACTGATGAGCTATAATAAAGAGATAGTCTGGTTTTTACACTGTGTCACTCCAGAATCTGATTTTGTCTGTGTTTGCAATGAATCTATGCTCTATGTAATAAATAGTTTGTGTTGGCCCGCATGCTCTTAACAGTAGCACTGTTCCAATGATCTTCTTGACTTAGAAAGGCAGCTGGCATGTCTCTAGTTATAGACCTATTTCTAACCAAAGAGCGGTTAACATGCCCTTGGTTAAAGCTCCCCTTTTGCCAATATTGCAACTCTTGGTAGTCATTGGGAGAAGGGGTTGGAAGAAGAAAAAAAGGAAGAACCTTTGTTTCTAACACAAATACCCACATTCTAGCTTTTATCCAGAGCCAAAAACTCCCACTCTTGAATAAGAGATCATCCACCTAGCATAGGAAAAGCCCCCTCATCCATATCTTCCACAAAGTTCCTTCTTTTGCATCACTTGGAGGCCATTTGGGAGGAAGGAGATCCCTATTTTCTTCAACCATCAAGGTCATCTTGAGTCTCTTGTGGAGGAGTACAAGAGCACACCAATAGGTAAGCATTTAGCTTTTCATATAGCTAGATTTCTTTTCATGAATATGGGATCACTTTAGAGAAGTCTTACATAATGAATATGCTGAATTTTATACCTGTTGAATCATTTTTATAGTGCATGATATTCTCATGGAGCATGACTTTTATGCAACTATACCAATTATGTCTTGTTCTTGTATTGTTGGATGAGATATATGCTTGCCTTTATTGTCTCTTTTTACTGAATCTCAGAGATATGCAATATTTGGTGGATTCATATTTTTAGATGCAATAGGAATGATTTAATGGGTTCATTCCCCTTTTTGTTGCATACATCTATGTTGTTCTTCTTGCTTGTGTTTTTTGGTGTTGGCTTTGTGCATCAGTCATAGTTCTATGGTTTTTGTCAAAATAGGAATATGTGGTCCTGTGTGAGGCTTCTTGCCCTTGAGTACAAAACCCATGTCATGGTGTTCAACTTACTCCATCTACTAGCCCAGATCAATCCTCTTCAATGGGTGGATGACGAGGTGGTCGAAATGGTCATGGCAGAAAACATGGAGAAAGAAATCGTGAGGATGATACAATTACAATCCTAAATACAACCATAGTGACCCTTGTGGTGGTCACGGCTCCTTTTGTCCACCGACATCTTTTCTACCACCACTTCTTCCTACTCCAGCATTTGTCTCTGGCAAGCCTTGTCAGATTTGTAACAAGCAAGCACATACTGCTAGTGTTTGCTCAAAAAGAGGAAATTTAACCTTCTCTGCCACCACACCAGAATCTCTCTCAACTTGCTCAATGGCAAATCCCTTTAACACGTCTTGGTGTGTCAACTTGGTGCTACACAACATATGACCCCTCACCTATAAAACTTGTAACCCTTCTTAGGTAGTAATGCCATTCTGGTAGGGAATGGCTCCTCCATTTCCATTTCTCGCATTGGTACATCTATTCTGTCAACCTCTTTTAGACATACTCCTCTTCACATTGTTCTCTGTGTTCCATCTATCACACGCAATCTGTTATCTATTCAACGATTTTGCCATGATAACAATTGCTTCTTCCTTCTTGATAACATGGGTTTTTGTGCTAAGGACAAACAAACTGGCCCTCTCCTTCTCAATGGTCTTAGCTTCGGAGGTCTCTACTACACCATAGCTTCACCTCCTCAAGGTCTCAGTGCTCACACCATCTCCTCTGTTTGGCATTGTCGCCTTGGTCACCCATCATCCTCAATTCTCAGTCAAATGATCCTTAGATAGTTTGCTCCTATTAAAGGCTTAGCACGCTCTTCCTTCTGTCATACATGTCCCCTAGGCAAAGGCAAAGTGACTCATCTTCCCTTTTCCAGAAGGACATCCAACTCTTTTTAGTCTCTAGAACTGCTCCATTTGGATGTTTGGGGACCTACTCCTGTCTCATCATCTTGCTATCTCTTTTATCTATCCATTGTTGATGATTTTTCTTGTTTTACATGGTGCTTTCCCTTAACACATAAATCAGATGTTACTTCTACCTTTGTTTTGTTCAAAAAGATGATTGAGAATAACTTATTCTTGTCTATTAAGTCCATTAAATCCATACAAAGTGATGGTGGTGGTGAATTTATTAACAAAATCCTCTCTATGTTTCTCACTAACCATGGAATTTTTCATTGTCTCTCATGTCCTTACATGGTTGAGCAAAACAGACTTGTAGGACGTAGGCACTATCACATAGTGTCCATCGGACGATGCCTATTATATATTGTAGGCATACTAAATGAGTTTTGGGTTGATGCCTTTAACACAACTTGTTTCCTCATCAATCAAACCATCACTCCCATTCTTCATGGCAAAACTCCTTTTGAGGTGTTATTTTCCAAATCTCTTGATCTATCCCTACTTCATGTCTTTGGGTGTTGTTGCTTCCTTCTTTACACTCCATTTCTGAAGAGCAAGCTTGAGCCTTGTTCCATGCACTATGTTTTCATGGGATATGACAATCATCACAAAGGCTATCGGTGTTTACATATTCCTAGTGGCTAGTTGTACATCTCTCATCATGTCCTACTTGATGAAGAATCATTCCCATCCAAAACCAAATCAAATAACCCAACTTCTTCTTTTTCTTTTTCTTGCTCTTCTTCTATTCAGTCATTCTTTTCAAGTTTACCCACTCACATACGTCCTCCCTCATTGTTATACACTATACCAATCACCCAGGGTCCCACCACAAAAGGAATCTCTACAATGCTCCCAATAATCAAAAAGTCTCACCAAACAATCGACCAATTGATACCTTTTCATCTTCTAGCCCATGTATGCCTTTGTCTACCTCCAGCAACCCTAAAAATCCCTCTAAAACGGCCACCAACTCATCTCCTCCTCGTGGGTATCGAACTCTTGGATGTTTACAAGTGAACAAGTCCTCATTCTTTACCTTAGGCTCTCCTCACCATCTACACCGATCCTAAACTTTTTGAACCCACTTCTTACACACAGGCAAAGAAACATCCTCACTGGTGTTAGGCTATGGATGAAGAGTATTTGGCTCTACTTCGCAACAATACATGGTTCCTTGTTCCACATCATCCTACTTACATTGTTGTTGGCTCCAATGGGTCTTTCGAGTGAACAATGGGCCAACAGCACTGTGGAACGCAACAAAGCTAAACTTGTTGCAAAAGGACTTCACCAACAAGAGGGCTTGGTTTTTAAAGAGATATACAATCTTGTTGTGTAGCACAACACTATCAAGACAAACTTATCTTTAGTTGTTACCAACAAATGGGTTCTTAGACAATTTGATGTCTGTAATGCCTTCTTACAAGGCTTTCTTCATGAGAACGTATACATGAGCCAACCCCCTAGATATCATGATGCTTTTTGCCTCAACCACGTTTGCAAGCTTCACATAGCTTTGTATGGTCTCAAACAAGCTCCTAGGGCTTGGTTCTAGAGGTTACATTCTTTTCTCTTGAACTATGGCTTTTGTAACAACCTTGTCGATACATCTCTTTTTATCAAATGTCAAGGTCACTCAACATCAGTACTCCTTGTCTATGTTGATGATCTCATCGTCCCAAGGAGCAACACATCAATGGTAGATGAATTCATTACTAGCATTTCTCTAAATTTGACTGTTGTGATTTGGGTCATGTTGGATTCTTTCTAGGCATGGAGATCACCACTCAAGTAGACTCTCTATGTCTCTCCCAATCTTAGTATGCCATTGATCTTCTAAGGAAATTCAATATGGAACATTGTGCTCTATGCTCAACACCTTTGCCAAATGGGTTCCCTTTGAATCCCACTGAAGGAGATCACCTATCGGATCCAACGACATACAGAAGTATGGTTGGAGGTCTACAATACGTCACCATTTCAAGACTAGACATTGCCTTTGCTGTAAACCGTGTCTCTCAATACTTACAGCAACCTTGCACCTCTCACCTTCAAGCACAAAGAAGATTTTCCACTACATCAAGAGCACCTTACAACATGGTAAGATTTTTAAACCATGTTCCTCCACTCTTACTCTCCTTGCTTACTCGGACATCAATTGGGTAGGCGTCGCCTCTACTACAAGATTGGTCTTTGGTGGGTGTTTCTCTCTTGGTCCCAATCTCATCTCTTGGATAGCCAACAGTCCATTATCACACGAGCAAGCACTGAGTCGGAGTATCATGCTCTTGCCACCATCCTCTCAGATCTCTGTTGGCTTTGCCATTTGCTCTGAGAGTTAGGAGTCACCATCTCAACTCCACCAATTCTACTATGTGACAACATTTCCGCCTTACACATAGCTCATATTTTGGTATTTCATAGTTGTACAGGACACATAGAACTAGATTATCATTTCAGACATGAGCATCTTACTCGAGGTGTGGTGAAGGTGAAATACATCCCAATAGAATACTATGTAGCGGACATTTTCACAAAGGATTTATCCAAAGAAAGATTTTAGAAGCCCTGCTCCAAGCTTTCATTACAAGTAATTCCACTCAGCTTGAGTGAGAGTAAAGGAATCACCTAAAGCTTCTTGAATCTTCTACAATTGTAACCAATATACCTGTAATACCCTTGGTACACTCTTATAAAAGGCAAGGCAATGCTTGGCTTTTGCTCATAATGAGTAGTACCGACACACGTCTCTCTCTTCTCATATGGGGCCTAACCTTTTACTTTTCGAGTATAATTCAGAGCTAACACACATGAGATATCTTATATATAGGCTAAAAATAATGTAGAATTCGTCTCCTTTTTTCCCTTTTTGTGAATTTAGTTTATTCATTATGTGGGATAAGCTTATTCCAACAACTATTTAATTTCAATCTCCTATTTAATTTTAATCTCATTATCTAAGGTTTATCTATTTTATTTGTAATTATATATTCATTTTATTAATTCCAATGCACAATTACCTTTTTGATTTCCTATTCATGCGGTTTCTTAAATTTAATTCTTTTTTGATTCACAAAATTAAATATCTACTATATATTATTAATTCAGGAGAGAGAATGAGAAGATATCCACCATGTACCATTTGTTTAGTGAGAAAATGAGAAGATATAGGTTAAAAGTAATAAGGAAGTTGAATTCCTCTATTCTTCTTTTCTACTTTTTTTGAATTTATTTTACTCTTTAATTTCGTTATTGTAACCATTCCGATGACAGCCTCGTACTTGACGCAAAAGACCAAATGCGCATGGACCAGCGAAGTCACGGCAAAAATAATAAAATGCGGGAGTCGCCACCTAGTCTATTTTAAAAACGGGAGACGAGGAAAACCATTTTAAAACGTTAAAACTATGTAATAAAACCAATGGAAAATGAAAGGTCAATCATGAACCAGAAAATGGGCAAGAATCCCTATTACGCACGAGGAAGGTATTAGGCACCCTGGTACGCCCGAAAAACCGATCTTTCATGGGTTTTCGTTTACTTATATGAAATGTTGGCTTTTCAGCCTGTTTCTGTACGCCCAAAGGCGATATGCAATGCAATGCTACATACAAGTGGTGCCTTATGCTAAACATGGGTAGAGGGATTGTAGGGTGTGTCCAAATGCTTTGAAAAGTCACCCAAGTTGTGAATCTGACACCGGTGCAAAGACATCGCACGGATACAACTATAGATCCATTGGAATTGAGTGGCTAACGTCCTCACTTTACTTTATGCAAAACCTGAGCTATCATGCATAAAAATGGATGAAAACAGACTGGAGTCATCTTGATATATCCAGGAGGACACCCAAAGAAAACCAAAGGCAAAGCAAATCGGAAATCATGCTAAACACCATGCCAAAAAGCCACTATGTGTAGTGAAAAATAAGCAGGTGCGCTTGTGTGGTGTGCTAGTCTGGTGCGCCATCTATGTGTGCCTATTATGTGCACCTATTATGTGCGCCACCTATGTGCGCCTATGGAATTGCAGATCAGATAGTAAACTAGACTAATGTGTCAGTGAAGTGATATAAAATCTTGCAAACATGCATAAAATCATCTGAAAACGCATCATGAACATTTAAACACTTGATCACGTGTAAGTGAGTTTCCCCCTCTTCCACAAGGTCATAAAGGAAAGAGGAAACCCAAGAAAACATGATATGGATCTTGTGCTCAAGGGCAATATGCCACACACAAGACCACACAACACTACTCTGATAAAAGCTAATGAATCCTAGCTATGCTACTTGGGTCTGGATCATAAATTGAGGCAAAAGAACTCTACACAGAGAGTCTTGGAAAGCCATTAGTTCACCATATCCAAGTGGCAAGCCAAATTTCACTAGATGCTAAACCAATGCAAACAGGGTCATTACATGCTAAAATCATGCAAGCAAGAACATGGCATATTAGGGATAAGACATCAGGAAAATCAAAGTCCAGAACAAACAGAAAGGCATGCAAATCATAATGCAAAATGGGCTGCATGCACCCTGTATTCAGGCTGGTGCGCCAGGATGGTGCGACAGCTAGGTGCGCCAGGTTTGTGCGCCCTAGATACCCTGTTTCAGATTGCAGTCTGATCTCAAAGTCTAGGCTAGATGTATGCACCTAATTAGGTTACTGACTACTCAGATCATTTATCTAGATGCCAGAGAACTTAGTCATGTTAACTAAACAAGCATTAAAACACTCTTATCATTCTCTCCTCAAGTCATGCATGTTCATGGGTTTATAAGGACTGTAGATACTGTTGATGGATTTTATGATTCATGTAGTGATTTAGTTGTCTTAGGGATCATGTGGAAATGATAAAACATATAAAGAGGATGCATTACAGTTCATGTTCCATAGCGAGTGGTTACATAAGACTATGATTCATTGTTAAAATGAAGATCACACAGTGTAAAATCATCATGACAAAAAGCCAATGAACATATAAGGGAGCATCATGAACATCCAAAATAACACAGAAAGGCACAAAAGAACATCACTATATAGACAATATATCAGTTCAGTTGCATATTTTATCCAGAATATTATGTAAAACCTATGTGGAGAGATGGGTAAAGTACCTTACCTTGCCTAGGGTGTCTCCTCCTTGGATGGCTCAAGGTATCTCCTCCTTGTTGCTTTGGACTCAAATGGGAGTGCTCAGGTTGCTAGGAATGGGTTAGTTGCTAAGAGAGGGTGAGTTGCTTAGCCAAGAGAGAAAAATATTGCTTAAGGAGAGCCTTTTAAAGAGGATCAAGAGGTAACTCCTTGGGATGCAAAAGGCCTCGAAACTCAACAACCTTGCGTAGATTCTTGAGGAATATTCATAAGTGAAAGTTACAAGTACAAAAGATGGAAAGCCAACAGCCAACACCCTAAAAAATGATCGTGCGCCAGCTTGGTGCGCCAGCTAAGTGCACCAACTTGGTGCGCCAGCTTGGTGCTCTACTTTGGTGCTCTCCACCTAGCTGCCTGAATTATTAACTAGACCATGGGCTTGTGGTCGTGGTTTGTGTGATGATCTCAGACTAATTAAAATATCAAACAAGGTTCAAAAATGGTTAAGCTTGCCGCATCTAAAGCAACATCTTTAAGAGAATTCACCTACGAACCGCTTGAAAATCGAGGTGTCTACAGTTATATGGCGTCAACTTATTTTAACAATCATTTAATCTCAATCTCATTATATGGGTCCATTCATTCTATTTATGTGGAACCTATTTAATTTTAATCTCATTATGTAGGGTCTATTTATTTTATTTGTAATTATATATTGATTTTGTTGATTTCAATGAGTAATTACCTTTTTGATTTCCTATCCATGTGGGTTTCTTAAATTTATTTATTTATTTCTTTTTGGCTTCACAAAATTAACTATATACTATATAATATTAATTTAGGAGAGACAAATAAAAGATATGGATTAAAAGCAAACAAGTAGAATCTTCTTGCCCCTTTTTTGCCATTTATTCCATTGTTTTAATTGAGCTAAATGTCCTTTCCAAATCATATCAATATTTTAATATCATGTACATATATGTTTTTATTATTTTTCTTCTTTTTTGTCTTCCTACACATCGTGCAAGGTTTATTGCTTATAGGCCTCTAAGCCAATCAATTTCATATAAATTCTTAAAGTTCAACCTTGATATTAAAAAAAAACTCTGATATTTAAACTCATTTTAGCATTGCCTAAGATTTTATATCAATTTTAAGGAACCTCTATCATTTATTTTCTAGCTAACATTGTTAAATTTTATTTTAAAAAAAGACTAAATTACCATTATAGTTTGTTTTCAAAAAACTACCGACTCACTTAGGATCCATTTAAGTCAGACTTCTTGTGCCTCTACACCAAGCAAGAAGCTATAGGAGAATCCAAATACTTTTTTAGGCTTTACCTCCTTGTGGAGTGGCATTTGCACATGGAAGTAGGAAGCCTATGAAGCAATAAAAACCTACTTCTTGTAGGGTTTTTCATTTCTTCTGCTTCTCACTACTTTTGGCATAGAGGCAAGTGCACCCAAACAAACCTTAGTCATTAATTTTCATTGAGTGCTTCTTTGTTAAAAACAAAATCTTCAACAAATGAATATAAAGAAGAGATGAGAGGAAGAATATATAAAGTAAATTTTAAATAGAGAAAACTCCATCGATAATGAATAATTTAGTGAATATGTGTTAACAGATATTGTAACACTTTTAAAATTTATTTTGTAATTATTTATATTTTAATGAATTTATTCTTGGACGGGTGTTATTGTTCTGAGACATATTTGTGTGGATTTGTGCTTTTGGACTTGGGCCTCGTGGACCAGTTTCTGATTGCGTGTCACCATGTGTGGTTGGCACTGTGTGTGTGGGCCCGAGTGTGGGTCCATGTAGGGCCCATGTTGTAGGCTAGTTGTTGTGGCTAATGGTTGGACGGTGGCCGTTGAGCTCGTGCGGGGTGTTGGTGGCTGAGGTGCATAGATGAGTACGTTCTCAACTACTATGTGCGTAGGACTTTATAAGTCGCCTACGTCGCACTCCTCCATCGCTCATCGCCCGCTTCCTTCTTCCTTCTTCTCCTCCTCCTCGAGCACACACCTCTCCTTCCCCACTTCCCCTTCCCTTCTTCCTCACTCTCCCTTCCCAACCCCTTCTTTCCCCCACCCATCATCCCCATTCTTCCTCCCCTATTTCATGCGCCGACGAGAGAAGGAAAGAGAAGTGAGAGAGGTGGAGGCATTATGAGGCTCGACGTTGGCGTTGCAGGTGCTCCAGAGGTCGTGGAAGCTCTCGTGAGCGTCGTGGTCACCGAAGTCGGTCGGAGGATCGCCGGAACATGTTTCTCAGGTACGTAGTTCCAACCCATGAATAGAGAGCATGAAAATGATAAGAATTGATAGGATTGCATGAAATTTAGGTAAATTTACATTCCTAGAATTTATGATGATTTTATGAGAATTTATTGTGGATTTATGGGCATTTATGTTGGTGGTTGTGTTTTGGGTCATTTGACCCTTATGCCTTTGCGATTTTATATCTTGATGCATGGTGAATGGTTTTTGATTTTGTTTGTTGGGATTTGGAGTAAACTTAAGGGTCTACATCTTATATTTTATGTGAGAGTTTGGTGCTTGTTTGGGGGGTTTGATTGTCGATCCAAGTTGGGCGATTTTGAACAGTAGGGTTTGAGCTGTTTTTCTATTTTTCGCAGAATTTGACATACCGAACCATTTTGGTATGTCGTTTTTCTATCAGTTTGGTCCTTTGGTCGAAATTTGGTCATCTGATTTTGGAAGATCGATCGAATCAGTGGATTTTGGTCGACCGACCCATCTTTAGTATACTGATTTTGGCCTAAGTGTTGACCGTTGACCTGATTCGGTCGATTGATCCTGTTGTAAATGTGTCTTGAATTATGTTTTTTGTTTCAGGGTTGTTTGGTCATTTGACCATTTGGGTGCTCTAGTATTTAAGTAGGCTAAGGCACAGATTATGTAACCTTTTTGTCATTTGT
>JAMKQA010174412.1:0-11346 GCA_024699735.1 Posidonia australis
CTGCTCACAAATTGCTGAACTCTGGCTTGCTAATGGGTTTGGGGTCTGGTTTAAGGGCTGATCACATCCAAAGCAACATACGGATTCTCATTCCTGGGTTACCTCAAAATCGGGGTGTCTACACATACCTACTTGTTCGGGTCACCGACGGTGTAGGCTGAGCCTAGGTCGTTGTACCTAGTAGTTTGGGTCACCGAGCTCGTAGCGGTGTAGGCTGAGCCTAAGCTTTTGAGCCTAGTTGTTCAGATCACCGACGGTGTAGGCTAAGCCTGGGTCATTGGACCTAGTTGTTCGGGTCTCCAACTGGGGCGTCAGATAGAGACGTATCCCCTTGCACTTATGAGAATGAAATTGAGGCCGGTTGGCCGGGGCGGTGACATCCTTCAACGGGAATTTCATCGCGGCAGTGCAGGAAAGTAGGGGAAGGATGTTCTCGCCTACTACTTGTGTGCCTGGTTACCCCTGATTAAGGTAACAACATTAAAGAAAAGTGGAAATGAATAAAGAAAGAGAAATGTGATTTGGTCAGGATTGGACTGATGAAATAGTCCTAAAATCCTGAAAAGTAATGATGATGTTTTAACCAGTTGCCAGCCAGTGTTTATGATTTGGTTTTGAGCCCATAGGGGCATTGTGTTTTAGGCTGGATCTGGTTAGAAATGTGAATTTGAAAGTGTGTTTTTGGAAGAAATCCCAAATATTGAAAATGGAAATATTTTGGAAAATGAATTCCAAAAGGTTTTTGAAAGAAATGTAAAGGAATGTTTTGATAGAAAAAGTGGTTTTGGAATGAATTTCCAAATGTTTTGAGAAAAGAAAAGGAAACATGGCTTTTGAAAAAACATAGATTGGGATTGAATTCCCAAGTGATTGTGTAATAAAAGAAAAGATTTTTTTTTTCAAAAAGAGAAAACCAAGTTTTGAAAAAAAAAAGAGATAAGAAATGAGATTTATGGTTTTGCCGAGGTTTTGTAGTTTGTATGTTTTGGGACGCGTACTGGGTGACTTAGATGTCACTCACGCAGGCTATTTGGTTTTCAGGTGCAGACCGCGTGCAGCCGAGTTCTGGAGCAAGAGTTGGAGCTTCTAGCCGCACATTATGATCCTGAAGGTGAGCCTTAGTTATAGTTATTTGATGTTTCTGTAATTAGTGTAATTATGCTTGATACTGTGTTTTGGTAGCGTGCCTGGGATCGGGGCGTTACACAGGTGCTTGGGCACCAGGGCATCGTCAGGACGTACCCCATGCTTGTATCTGTGAGGGTACATTTGAGGTTACGGCCAGGGCGATTGAACTCCAGCACGGAGTGGTTCACCGCGGCACTACAGTGTGGGTGTGGTGACATGGAATCCTCACTAGCTGCTGGTGGCAAGGTCGATCGCCTGTGGCCAGGGTGATGCGACTAGTTTTGAGATATAAGTTGTGGATTTGTGTGTTGGACTAGTTCCTAGCCCTGATTTGTGATAAATTGTGTTAATGGGTTAAATGATGTTTTGGACTGGGAAACTAGATGCAATGGTTTGCACTCCCTGAGTCGTGTATAAAGATTTATTAATGATCATGAGATTTTGAAAGAAAAAGAAAAGAAAGTTTTGAGATGGCATCTTTTTCAAAGTCTTTTTAACTGCATGTGTAGGTTTTGGCAATTGTGGTTTTCTCGAGATTTTCTGGCGAATGTTTCGTAGGTTTTGCAGCTGTTTTGGGGCACGTACTGGGTGACATTCCCTTCACTCACACGTGTTTTCCTTCTTCCATTGTTTTAGGTGCTCAGGAGTAGGTGCAGTCTAGTCTAATGCTTCTTTCTCGAGCCACTTTTGCCGCATGCAGGTCTAGGTGTTTAGTCTTATTTATTTAATTCTGTTATTTAGACTCTTTTAGCTGCTTTTGGGGTAGTTCCTGTACTGTTGTGTAGCACAGGGGTGTTACATGATGTCAGGAAAACACCATCAAAAAACCCTAGCCAACCTGCGCAGGCTGGTCGTGCCTCAGATATACATCTAGAGTTCAAAAATAAGGCTTCTGAACCCCAGTTCTCACTAGCCATTCAACTAAGCAAATAACCACATAAAATCACCAATTAATTATGAGGTGTAGATAGTTAAGTCCACTTCAAACAAAGCTGAATTCCACTAACCATGCAACAAGATACAAATTCTTAAAGGTAGCATGCTTAGAATTTAGCCTTAAACACTAGCAACGAATTTCCATGCATAAACCATATCAAAACCCCATAAAATTTCAAGATCTCAACACATACATGCAATCCATTCAAATCCCGTTGCATCCCATATTTTTCCATTAATTTAGCATGCTTTTAGGTTTTTTTGATTCATGCATCAAAACAGGAACAGAGGAGGGAGAGGACTAGACGTGTACCTTACTAGTTCTCTGGTGAGCTCCGATGATCCTTCTCATGTCCTTTGGCCTCTGACGCATCCTTAACAGCGACACAGACCTTTGGCCAAGCAGCTCTCTTTCTCTTCCTCCGATCTCCAACTCCCTCATAGATCTCCATCTCTTTCTCTCTTGTCTGCTCCCCTCCATGGCACCACCACACCTCTCTTATCTCCTCTCTTCCATGCTTGCCATTCCAGACTCTCTGCTGACCAACAGCCTTTTGCCAAAGCTGACAAGGAGAAGACGGGACATGCAGAGCTAATCGAGGTAGGGTGCACAAGTCGTGGAAGAGAGAAGGAGGGGGAGAAAGACATGCTTGTGTGAATGGGAGAGGAAAGATAAGAAAAATAAAGAAAGAAAGAAGAGAGTGACATGTGAGTGAGAGGAAAAGATAGGCACACAAATCAAGGAAGTTGTACATTCTTTAATTAAGCCCACATGGGTTCCACAAGTATAAATAGGTGCACAAAGAGCCAACAAACAACCACAGACCACCAAAGTAATTAATTATCCATAATTAAACCATTCACACAAAGATTATAATATTATAATGGTTTTACATAATTTTGGATAATCGAACCTAGGTATTACAATTGCTAACTAAAATCAAATGGCATGTCATTGACTCTATTCATAATAGATAAAGATAAACTACAGTCAAACAATGGTTCCGAAAAACTAAATAGATTACAAACCAAGCAAAAAATTACCAAATAGGAGAGCAAAAAAATTCCCTCAAATAAATCAAGCCAAAAAATACCAAATAGGAGAGAAAATATATAAATAGGATAGAGAGTTCTATAATTGATGTGCAGATGGATAAATTCACACAAGAGAGAAAATATATATTCATTGATTAAGAAGACTTTTTGGTTCATTATTTGGTTCGTTGTTTAAAATTGTACAAAAAAAAATATTTACCTGTTGATGTGTCTTATTTAATTACCGCAAGTGCACGACATACTATGTAGTACGTGGCAAATACGGGTCGATCTCACAGAGAAAAGTATTCCAAAAACATAGAATATTATCGATTATTAAGATGAAAATGGAGAGATGTTGATAAAGGACTAAACACTTAAGAAAAATTTAGAATAAATGAAGAACTAGGATTTTTGAATCCATTCATGTAAATATAAATGCATGATTAAATTCACTCTATGTTTCCCAATTGATCTAAATAATTTGATTCAATGATTCTTATCTTAACAAGCATAATCTATTTGCAATGCATCATAGACTATCAAGTCAAGGAATAAAAATACAGAAATCAAATTAAATCAAATGACATATGATGGAATTGAGATTATATACCCAACCACCAATTAAATCTTCCCTAAGCATAGACGAAGAAGATGGAATCAATGTTAATCTATCAAAGTTTTTCGATTCATTGAATGATCTATGTAATATACATCCAATCCACATATTCTTAACATTAAGCATAAAGAGAAAATATAGAGCAATTTAATCATGACATATAATATTACATGAACTTCATCTCAATCTTAGATCTAGAAGATTAGTCACACATGATTACGTAAAACAATAAAATAAAAGAAGAGAAGAAATAGAAGACATAATTAAATAAAATGCACTTTTATTGAAGGAATCTGAGATTACAGACGATCTTCCTCTTCTCTCAAAATACAAGAAAAGAAAGAGAATCTAAAACCTAGATTATGGCTCCATAGATCTACATAAGGGGTCCTTTTATAGGCTTACAATGACTTGCTTATGTCAGAGACAAATTTGAATACAAAATTTAATCTTGAATTTTGAATACAAGATATTTACAAGTGAGAATCTTATTCAAAGAAGACCAAGTCAAAAATATCTAATGCAGGTGCCTGAGAGGCGTCGAATCTGCATCTGAGTGCTTGGGAGGTGTCCATGTCATCTAGGATCTTCTTTGACTTTTTCCACAGCTTGACTGATATTTTACTAGTATTTAGACACATGGAAAATATGTGTTTGACCTTTTGACATAGCTCTAGAATTTTCCATACAAAAATCTCTTTTTTTTCGGCACAATTATTCTTTTCTCCCTTATTTTTCGTAGATTCCTTCTAAGCCCTCAAGTTTTGCAAAATTTACACAAAACACCTCAAGTAATGTTATTTATATACAAAATAGACAAATATGACAATAAAATATGTATGAATTATGAGTTAGTCACCTGTAGGAGGCTTCAAGGAGGAGGACGACGACGACGGAGTGCTCAGTCAGAAGAGGAGGAAGAGGACTACGGAGTGCTCGGCCAGAGGAGGAGGAGGAAGAGGACGCTGACTATGTCTCCACTGAGCCAAACACTGGTGATCCTAGAGGAGGAGGAGGACTTGGCTGGAGACTACGGAGGATTGGATCACGTTAGACTTGTCAATTTGGTCATGTCATGTACTTATTGTGTCTGATTTATCGTGTCTATTATTTTTTCACCAATATTTCTTGTATTTTGGAAAAATTATATTTGATTACTAATAATGCAACAATTTTAAACATATATAAAATATATTTGTATTTAATTTGGTAATAATATGCTTAATAATCCATTATTAATGTTAAACGTATATTAACTGGGTTCAATCAGTTCCAATTGTGTTAAATCAGGTAATAGTCATGTTCAATCGTGTTAAAATAAAGTTATGTTTATTAACCATGAATCACATAAATATTTCAAAATAGCTAAAAAAAATTATAACTAAATTTTATCGTATTTTCATGTCGTGTCGTGTTGTTTCGTGTTAAGAATTAACAAGTCTAGATCACATCGACGACGATGGAGGAATGGAGGTGTAGGCGATTTTGTTAGAGGACAGGTCAGCCAAAAGGAGTAGAGGAAAAGGCTTACTGCAGAAGATGAGGAAGAGGCTTACCACGGAAGAATGAAGAAACCCGTGAATTTTTTTGGTCATGTGGTTTTTACTTACTAACGGAAATATCGTTAGTATTCTTTTATTATCGACGGAAATTTCATCAGTAGTAGATTTATTTTTTTACTGATAGAATTTCCATCAGTAAAATATTCACGATAGAATTTCCATCAGTAAATGACTATATTTATTTATTTACCAATGGAAATAAATCCATCTGTAAATTTCTGTCAATAATAAACAATTTTATTGTAGTGTTCGTGGTCTCTTCGCACTTTGGTAGTTGATTAGGATTTTTCTCCAATCTTGGTTTTGGGCGCATACTGAGTGACAATAATGTCACTCACTTGTGGTTTTTACTACTTTTGCCACAGGTGCATAGTTGGAGGTGTAGTCTTATTCTAGTGCGAATTTCGGGTCCACTTAGTCGCACACAGGTCTGGGTGATTAGTTTCAATTATTTAATTGCTTACTCTAGTTAATTTAGTTTTAATTAAATTATTTGGGTAGTATCTATATTGTTGTGTAGCGTAGGGGCGTTATAGAGTGATGTCAAAGTTAAGTTCACTAAGCGCACTAGTTTAGTAGTGTTCGGTTAGCGACTCCTTAAGAACTGTACAATAGAGAATGTTTGCACCTTATGTGTTTGCTTGTTTGTTTGTAGTGGAGGATGAGGCAGGGGCAGGACTCTTGCAACAAGTACTAGCGAGGAGTAGGATAGCAACTAGGGAGGTATACGGTAGGAGCTAAGCCACATGATGTAGGGATTCACCTAAACTTTGAGTAAGAACAATACAGATGGGATCAAGATAGACCCGTGGCTCAAGGAGTTCTGCTGACTGAGTGTGCCGACTTTTGACAACCAAAGCAAGCCAAAAGAATGTGAGTTGTGACTGTTAAGAGTAGAGAAGATTCTGGAGGACATGAAATACCCAGTAGAGAAATGGGTTAGGATAGCAACCTTTCAGTTCAAAGGCGACGCTGATCAGTGGTAGAGAGTCACAAGTCATACGAAATTCCCAAGTTCTGACTTGTTGATGATCTCTTGAGACGAATTCCAAGATGCTTTTTATGAAAAGTACTTCTTAGAACATGAGAGGGACAGGCTGGACAGGGAATTTCAGAATTTGAAGCAAGACAATATGTTGATAATTGATTACGAGGCAGCCTTCATCCAATTGGAATAGTTCTCGCAAACTTTTGATATAGAAAAGCACAAAGTTAAGAGGTTTGTGGAAGGTTTGAGTCCAGTAATTAAATCAAAGGTCCTAGGCCACCAATGCTCAACCTTGGTGAATGTGGTGGAGCTGGCAGCTTGATATGCGGATAACTTCAAGTAGTTCCTATAAGATTACCCCAAAGGTAAAGGGAAGATGTTCGCTCCATGGTCTTCTACTTTAAGGGTGCAAAGCTTCAGTAGTTCTGAGAGCTCTGGAGAGGAAAGAAAGGAGTGTTTGGAGTTTGTTACTGGAGAGGGACGCAGTTCTTCCAGGGGAGGTGGTGTTGGATTTAGTAGGGTTGATTTGAGTAGTGGTACAGGAGACAGGAGACCCTATTTCGTCTGTGGTCGGACAAGATTTGTAGCAGCACTGTGTAATCACTAGCAACGGAACCCAAAGAAGATGGTGTGTTACAACTCTGGAAAGAATGGGCATATTTAGAAAAATTACTCAGATATCTCGAAGCCAGCTAAAGACATCCCTCGTCAAACAACCAAGGGCCTAGTATTTTCCATTACTGCTCCTGATGTCGGTCCTTCAGGGGATGTTGTAAAGGATAAGGAGTAGTAGTATGCTATGTATTAGGATCTTTCCTTTTATGTACTGATGTACTTGCACTATTCCCTTCGATGATGTTGATGATGATGGTTATTATTATATGATGATTAGGTTCCTTCGTTGTGACTGATCAGATGGCTAGAGTCCTGTTTGACTTGGGGAGCTCATTTTCTTTTATCTCTGAATCATTTGCTGCTGAGATTGGAGACAGGCTAGCTAAATTGGCTTTTCATTTCGATGTAGTGACTCCATTAGGAGAGTACAACGTAGCATGGAAGTATCTGTGGTTAGTCAATGTGAAACTAGAAGACCAAGACTTCAAGACCAATCTGATAGTTATGGACATGCAGGAATATGATGTAAACCTGGGGATGAACTGGCTAGCATAGCATTCAACGATGATTGATTGTGTTAAGAAAAGAATTCTGGCAGAATGTCCAAACCAAGGATGGTGCATGGTCCAAGGAGTTAGGCTGGAAGAACAGAAGAAGATAATCTCGGCAATCAAAGCCTACCCGCTAATCAAGAGGCTGCATGGGATATCTCAGCGGTGTGACGGGGTCTTCCTCTTCTACTTTATGGGTACAGGACATACCTGTAGTTCAAGAGTACCTTGATGCCTTTTTAGAGGACTTGCCTTGGATGCTGCCACTAAGAGAGGTTGAGTTTCAGATTGATCTGGTGCCAGGATCTAGTTCCATTTTGAAGACTCTTTACAGAATGATACCAGTAGAATTGAAGGAGCTCAGGAATCAACTACAAGAGTTATTGGATAGAGAATTCATCAGATTGAGTGTGTCACCTTGGGGTGTACCAATTTTATTTGTCAAAAAGAAGGATGGTTCACTCCATCTCGGCATAGATTACAAGATGCTGAACCAGATTACTAAAAAGAACAAGTACCCTCTACTCAGGATATATGATTTGTTTGATCATTTGAAGGGAGCATCAGTTTTTTCAAAGATTGACTTGAAATCAGGGTATTACTAGCTTCGAATTTGGGAATCTAATGTGCATAAGATAGCTTTTCGTACTTGATATGGTCATTATGAGTTTCTGGTTATACCATTTGGGTTAACAAATACACCAGCTGCTTTTATAAACTGATGAACAGAGTATTCATGCCCTACCTGGATTAGTTCATAGTAGTATTTGTTAATAATGTGTTGGTGTATTCCCCTGATATAGAGACTTGCCAGTGAGGATTGTGCTAGAGACTTTGAGACAACACCAACTCTACGCAAAGTTCTCCAAATGCGAGTTTTGGCTCAAAGAGATCACATTTCTTGACCATATCATTTCAGGCGAGGGAATCAAAGTAGATCCAGCCAAGGTAGAAGCAATATGTAGTTGGGTCAGGTCCAAAACTGTGATAGAAATCAAAAGTTTCTTGGGCTTGGTAGGATATTATAGGAGATTCATATCGGACTTCTCCAAGATTGCAGCACCTTTGACCAGATTGATTTAGAAAGAGATTCCATTCATCTGGGATTGGCTATGTGAAGAGAGCTTTAATGAATTAAAGACTTGTTTGGTCACATCTCTTGTGTTGACTCTACACTCTGGAAGTAGAGGGTTTACAGTCTACAGTGATGCTTGTGGGACTAAGTTGGGGTATGTATTGATGCAGCATGGGGAAGCGATGGCTTATATTTCATGCCAGTTGAAGAATCACAAGAGAAACTACCCCACCCATGACTTGGAGATGGCTACGGTGGTCTTTGCTCTGAAAATTTGGAGACATTACCTGTATAGTGAGTAGTTCAAGGTATTCACAAATCACGAAAGTTTGAAGTATATCTTCACTTAGAAGGATTTGAATATGAGACAACGAAAATGAGTAGAATACCTCAAGGATTATGACTTCAGCCTATCCTATCATCTAGAGAAGGTGAATGTAGTTACTGATACCCTAAGCAAACACGCTCATACTATAGGCAGACTAATGATCAAGGAATGGCACATGCTGGAAGATTTGGTTGAGTGCAGACCTCAGAAATAGTCTCAAAGACCTATTGGAGCTTGGATGGCAAATTTGCATATTTGCTCGAGATTATTGGAGGCAATTGTGACTACTCAGCAACTAGACTCTTTTGTGCGAGAGGTTTGGGCAAAGCTGGAGGTGGGAGAGCGGCCTCACTTCTGTGTTGATGCAGATGGAGGACTCATATATGATCTGCGCTTTTATGTGTCTTAGGAGGAGGAAGTGAAATAGAGACTACTAGATGAAGCCTACAGATCTAGATATACCATCCATCTAAGGAGCACAAGATGTATAAGGATTTGAGTAGGAATTTCTTGTGGCTTGGAATAAAGAAAGAGATTGCTGAGCACGTGGTGATATGTGCAACCTACCAGATGGTCAAGATTAAGCACTAGAAGCCTGAAGGAATGCTGCAACCTATGGATATTTTGGTCTGGAAATGAGAGCATGTACCGATGGACTCTGTGATAGGGTTACCCAAGACTAGATGAAAGAATGAGGCAATCTGGGTAATCGTGGATCGGCTCACAAAGTTAGCACATTTCTTGCCTGTGAGGGTGAATCTTCCATTACCATAGTTGGTAAAGTTATACGTGGTTGAGATAATTCGACTGCATGGGGTTCCGATATTGATTGTTTATGACGGAGATATCAGGTTTACATTGAGGTCTTGGGAGGCATGCAAGAAGCCTTTGGCACTATATTGAATATTAACGCAACTTTCCACCCTCAGACAAATGGACAGAAGGAAAGGACTATCTAGACATTGGAAGATATGTTGCGAGCATGCACTTTAGACTTTAGAGGGAGCTAGTAAGATCATCTATCACTAATTGAATTCGCTTATAATACTAGTCATCACTCCAGCATCAAAATGGCACCGTATGAGGCCATATATGGTAGACCTCGTAAGACATCGACCTGCTGGAATGAAGTGGGCGAGAGACAACTCATGGGCTAGAGATTGTGCAGCAGTATGCTGATAAAGTGGATCTCATCAGGAAGAGACCAGCTATTGCACAGAGTAGACAAAAGAGTTATACTGATCTAAGGCGTAGACCTTTGAAAATTGAGGTAGGAAAATTCGTTTTCCTAATGGTGTCACCTATGAAAGGAGTGGCAGGATTTAGAAAGTGGGGAAAGTTTATTCCTCTCTACATTGAACCCTACAAGACCTCTAGAAGAGTCGGAGAAGTTGCCTACAAGTTGGATTTGCCTTCAGAGCTTTCAAGCGTACACAGTGTATTTTACGTTTCAATATCAAGAAAGTGTTTGGTCGATGCGTCCCAAGTGATTCTAGTTCATCCAGGAGAGCTACAGGAGGATCTATCCATGGTAGAGGATGCTGTGTGGATACTTGATAGAAAGGAATAGTGTTAGAAATATCTTTGTTTATTTTGATGATTACACCTGGGTATATTTTCATACAAATGTAATAATTGATAAAATCATTTGTTGTAAATCTATACTCAGAAAAAGAATTAAGTTATTAAGGACAAAAATCATATATTCATAAAGTTTCTCAGTTCATATCAAAAACGGCATACCGAAGATATTTCGGCATACCGTTTTAGACAAAAACGGCATACCGTAAGAGGAAAACGGCATACTGAGTAAGGGAAGAACGGAACGTATGTAACACCCCGAACCCGGGAACGTTACCAAAACACAGTATCACAAGCCTAATTACACAAATTACAGAACAAAAGAACTGTAACTAAGGCTCACCTCTAGGATCTCGATGCGAGGCAAGAAGCTCCAACTCCTGCATCGGAACCTGGCTGCACGCGGTCTGCACCTGAAAACACACAGCACATGTGAGTGACATCTATGTCACCCAGTACGCGCCCCCAAAACATACAACTACAATCAAGCATAACGAAACCAAAAAAAAACCTGTTTCCTATCATTGCAAAACTTGGTTTTCTTCTTTAAAAATCATTTTCTTTATTAAATCAACACTTGGGACTTCAATCCCAAAAAAAAAACCAATATCTTTCTTTACAAAATCACCACTTGGGACCTCAATCCCAAGCCAGGCTTTTTCAAAAGTCACAACCTTCTTCCTTTCTCAAAACATGTGGAAATTCTTTCAAAAACCACTTTACTTTTCAAAACCTTTTTGGAAATTCATTCTCTTTTCCAAAACAATTCCATTTCAAAACTTGGGATTTTTCCCAAAACACATTTCCTAACCGGATCCAGCCTAAAACACAAGGCCCCACTGGGCTCAAAACCAAACCACAAACACTAGCTGGCAATTGGTTAAAACATCAACATTTCTCTTCAGGATTCTAGGACCACTTCACAAGT
>JAMKQA010174414.1:0-14329 GCA_024699735.1 Posidonia australis
AACCAGATGCACAGAAAACCACCCACAACCACACACAGCCAAGAAACAACAGATTATCCATTAATAAACCATTAAACGCAATATTACAATAATACATGGTTCATTAAATAGAAATGGATAATCAGGCCCTGATGTTACACCACATCATCCAATCTGCAAAGCATATAGGCATAACTAGCTTTGCCCCAGTCATAGCGAACCAGCTTGTTCAGATCAACTAGATATATCAGCCAATCAACTAAGACACAATAACCCGAGGTGTTGCAGAAGATCAGCACACACAACTCAAGTAGGAAATGATGTAGAACAAAATCTGCCTCTTGAGATTTAAGAGCCAGATTAGGTTAAATCTTTGTCCACTCCTATAACCAACTGTAGCGGAAGTAATAAAAGTCGCATGTGAGGGGTGGATGCTCGTGCCCTAGTAGAGTAGGAACCTTGACAAAGCCTTGTGTAGCCTTCCCGACAATAGACTCCCTGTCGAAGTCCAACCAAGTCAGCAGAGCCCAACGCTCGAGCAAAACTCCCAACTCATCGAACGGGAGATTAAAGGTGTGAGTCTCATAACGCCACCTCTCCACAATGTCTCCCAACTCCCACCTCCCCTACCACACTCGACGAAGGTAGGCCGCCGTTGCACCCTCAAAGCCCACTGTCGAGCCACCCGCACTGGAGGAGGAGAGGAGCCAAGCCCGACCCCTGCCAGCGTGGAGAACAAAAGAGGCTCAAGAAGGAGAAGACCAAAACAGGGATGGAGGAGAGAGCTTAACATGCTTCCAAGGAGGCCCAACCGAGCACTTGCCAACCCACCTTCGTCGGCGCCGCACAGCCAGTCACCGGCACCAGCCCTAGCCACAACCCGCTAAGAAGGAGAAGAAGAAAGAGGTGATGGCACGGGGAGTAAGGAGGGCAAGGGAGAAACGGAATGAAATGAAAGTAGTGAATTGAAGAAGTAAGTTGTTTTTTATCATGAACTTATATCAATGAGCCATTGCAAATTTTACAGGAAAGCTACAGTGGCTGAAGCCACCTGTTCACAACAGTGATAACCATCGGTGGGCCCCACAGCATTGTAAAACTTTCTAGCTCCCCAAAGTGTAACAATTTTGGACCAAAGCGCAATATATCCGATAAATGCCAGAACTTTATTCCATAAAATTTCAAAAGTCAGGGAAATGTCCGCGCAACCTCCAGGTTCCCCACCAAACTTTCAATATCAAGAATCATCGCCAAAATCAGTCTGAAAAATCAATTTTGTAGAATTTTATGATAGTTTTTAGAAATTACAAACACGTCCCCGAGCTTATCTAAAAGTCAAAAAATGTGCTCTCTTGCCAATTCCTACCTACGAAAACACCATTAAGGGGCACAGATTAGCGTTGGGCAGTCTACTTAAGTGCCCTCTCTCAAAAAAACTATGTGCCCTAGGGTTGGAAAATTTGCAAAGAAGCCCTTGGAATTTTCCTCCCTAGCAAGACTCCAATCTGATGCATTTAGAAATAAGTGATGCATTCAGAATTAAGGAAAATGCTTCTGAAGGCACGGGTAAAGCACAAACATGACATGCATATCAACATATTGATTCAAAGAAATAGCCCAGGGAATTTACAGATTAGTCCCCGTAATTTTCAAAACTGCTAGAAGGTCCTTGATCATCACCAAGGCGAACCATCAGATGTATACATCTTCTCAATCAAAGGATTAGGATTGGCCTGTGTACATCAAAATGGGGTTTCGTGCCTAAGAAACAACTAGAATGCGGTAACCCAAAGTAAATTACTATAATGCCCTTATCCTTCTATAGGGAGATGAGTGTGCCTACTTGCTATTCGAGGCTCACAAAATGCATCCTTTACCCTCAACCAAGGTTTAGGTTTACTACAAAACCATATGGCCAATCCTCTACAGGTTCTGCCCCAACAATTGGAAAATTACAGTTATGGCCCCATTATTGTGCAAAAGTTTTTGAACCTCACTTACTGGCCAAAGGATTGCCGGACACCTTGGGAGTAGTCCTCAAGATCACCCATTACAGCAAGACCAGTTTCAGACAGAATTCAGTTTGTTTAGCTAAGAAATTACATATTTGCCCCCACTACGCCAAAGATGTAGAGAGCCTTTAGAAGCTAGATCTAGGTCGGCAGTAGTAGTCGCTCTCTTCTTTTGTTTCTCCCCGCCCAGGCTTGCAAGTTCGATATCTTACTATCTCTTGCCGATGAGTCCACGACTTAACATGTATTTGATCGTCACTTTCCTTTGGTTTGGCGCTAGGTTCGTCCGACCGATAGCCTTTTCCACTAGTTTGGCGATCGGTTCATCCAACTGATAGCTGTGCCTTTCCTTTGGCTTGGCGTCCGTTTCGTTTGATCGATTGTCCTTGCCAGCCATCTTGGCACCTGGTTCATCTAGTCGATAGTTGTGCCTTTCCTTTGGCTTATTGCCCGATTCATCCGACCAATAGCCATTGTCTGCTAGTTTGGCACCCGATTCATCCGACCAATAACTGTGCATTTCCTTTGGCTTGGCGCTTGGTTTGTCTAGTCGTACCCTTGCCCTTTGCTAGGCACCCGGTTCATCTGGTCGATAGCTATGTCTTTCGTTTGGTTTGGCACTCGATTCGTCAGATCGATAGCCCTTATCCGCTAACTTGGCGCCCAGTTCATCCGGTCAATAGCTGTGCCTTTCCTTTAGCTTGGCATCTAGTTCATCCGACCGATAGCCCTTGTCAACATGCATGGCACCCGGTTCATCCAGGCGATAGTTGTGCCCTTCCTTTGGCTTGGTGCCCAATTCGTTTGGCCGATAACCTTTGTCCGCCAACTTGGCGCCCGGTTCATCTAGTTGACAATTGTGCCTTTCCTTTGGCTTAGCGCCTGGTTCATCCAATCGATAGCTCTTGTCCGCCAGCTTGGGGCCTGAATCATCCTACCGATAGTTGTGCCTTTCCTTTGACTTAGCGCTTGGTTTGTCGAGCCGATAGCCTTTGTTGACCAACTTTACGCCCGGTTCATCCAACAGATAGCTCTACCTTTCCTTTGGCTTAGTGCCTGGTTTCTCTGACCGATAGCCCTTGTCCGCTAGCTTGATGGCTAGTTCATCCGATCGATAGTTGTGCCTTTCCTTTAGCTTGGCACCTGGTTCGTCTGATCGATAGCCCTTGTCTGCCAACTTGGTGTCCAGTTCATTCAACCTGTAACACCCGTAAAATTCATTTTGTAATTATTTACATTTTAATAAATTTATTCTTGGACGGGTGTTACTGTTCCAAGGCCCGTTTGTGTAGTTTTGTATTGTTGGGCTTAGGCCTCATGGGTTGGCTTTTGTTTGCGTATCCCTGTGCACGGATGGCATTGTGCATTGTAGTACTATACGTGTGGGGCCCAGGTGTGGGTCCGTGTGGGGCCCACGCTTGTGGGCCAATTATTGTGGCAGGTGCTTGTGTGCGTGGGTTTATGTAGGCAGGTGTGGGCAATTTGGTATGCATGCGTACTTACCTTCCACCCTGCGTGGCTTTATAAGCCAAGGCACACTCCCCATGCAACAACGCACACTTCCCTTCCTTCCCACACCGCTTCCTCCTTCCCGTCTTGAGCACGTCACCTCTCTCCCTCTCCCTCCACTCGTTCTCTCACCCTCCACTCACCCCCCTTCTTTCCGTCTCTCTCACTCTCCCTCCCCTATTTCTCTCCTCCCCACATCTTCCTCCCTATTCGGTGTGCTCAAGGGTAGGCGAAGGCATGTGGCGGTGTGTGATGGTGGGCAGAACTCCGGAGTGGCATCCTTAAGGTCGTGGAGGGGCCATGGACGCGTGGTGTCGCCGGAGTTGGTTGGAGGATTGCCGGAGAGCATTTCTCAAGTACGCACATCCAACCAATGCATAAAGAGCATGAAATTGGTAGAAATTGATAGCATTACATGAAATCTAGGTTAATTTATATTTCTAGAATTTATTGTGGTTTTTATGGATATTTATGATGGTGGTTGAGATTTGGGTCATTTTGACCCTTATGCTTTTGCGAATTTATATCTTGATGCATGGTGAATGAATTTTAGTTTTGTTTGTTGGGATTTGGAATAGACTCGAGGGTCTATATCTTATGTTTTATGTGAGATTTTTGGTCTTTGTTTTGGAGGTCCAATTGGAGGTCCCACTCTAAGTGATTTCGGATTTTTGGTGAATGGATTTTGGTTTTGTTTGTTGGATTTTCGCAAAAAACGGTATACCGAACCATTTTGGTAAGCAATTTTTTTGTCAGTTTTGGTTCTCTGGTGGAAATTTGGTCATCCGATTTTACACGGTTGACCGAATCAGTGGATTTTGGTAGACCAAACCAGCTTCGGTATACCAGTTTGGGCTTAAGTGTTGACTATTGACTTGATTCAGTCGATCGATCCAAATTGGTCAACCGAACAAGGGATTTTTAACATACTGAACCTGTTTTTCTACATGCTAAATCAGGGTTTAGTGATTTTTATAAAAATCTAATTTTGAAGGTTTTTTGGATTGATTTGTATTGTCCCTTTGAGATGGGATTGTGGGCCATTAGTGGTGATGCCTTGGGACACCAGATGTGCTGTTTTGCAAAGGTTTTGGAAGAGTTTCTAAAGACATAAAAATGGTTTTGAAAATGATTTCAAAGAGATGGATGATCTGTTTTGGAAAATTTTTTTGTGCGTTTTCTGTGTGTGGGCCGAGACATTATGGGACCGTATTGTCGGAATTAGGGAATGTGAGACCGTATGGTCGGGTGCGTCTCCCTAGTCGAGGTCAGGGTCCGAGATACTTGAGGCTAAGGGACGTCGGGTCTTGGAGGTGTGAGACTCCCTGACTGTCGTCTCGAGGCTAGGGTTGTGGTCTACAGGTTGAGGTGTATTGTGGTATAATGGGGAGGTATGATACTCCTACTGTCGCTGTGAGCACTGAGGTTGGGGTGTTGTCGGGTGTGTAGGTATGACACTCCCTCCTAAGCACTGTGTGTGGAGGACGCCATGAGGAGGTGTATCCTATAGTGGCCAGTGTGGGTGGGACACGTGCTTTGCAGCTGGTAGCATCTTGAGTGATAGGACAGCCTTCCTAGGGAAAGGTTGGCTTTGTGAGGGTTCTCTAGGTAGGAGAATTGTAGGACGACACGGCCCCTACACAGGATGGCATATCGTGGCAGTGCAGACACCGTTGGTGGTTCTTCGGTGGACTACTTGTGGCCGGAATTTGGTTGCCTAGCACCTGGCTTCCCGACTCACTGTATGTAGTTTTGGCCATTGAGGGCCTTTGCTTATGGTTTTGAGCTAGTAGAGCTCTAGTTGTGGTTTTGACTGGTGTGGGCCTGGTTTGTGGGGTTTTAGAGAAAATGGTTTGCGAAATGAATTTAAAAGAAAATTAATTATGGTTTCGTTTTCCCACCGTTTTCGTGGGGTGCATGCTAGGTGACTTCTGTCACTCATGCGTTTCTCGTGTTTTTGAGTTACAGGTGCAGGCACGCAGAAGGTTTAGCATAGTGCATATAGATCGGAGTCTCATAGCTGCACACACAGGTTCTTGGTAGTTTGATATTTTCTGTTTAGCTTTTAATTTCCTGTAATTTAAATTGTTTTAAATTATTACGGGAAATTTAGGGCATGACACAACCGATAGTTGTGCCTTTCCTTTGGCTTGGTGCCTGATTCGTCTGGTCAATAGCCATTGTCGGCCAACTTGGCGTCGAGTTCATTCGACTGATAGCTGTGCCTTTCCTTTGGCTTGGTGCCTGATTTGTTTGGCCGATAGCCCTTGTCCACCAGCTTGGCACTCGGATTATCAGATCGACAATTGTGCCTTTCCTTTGGCTTAGCGCACGGTTCGTCTGGCCAATTGTCCTTGTTCGCCAGCATGGCGCCCAGATTATCTAGTCGATAGTTGTGCCTTTCCTTTGGCTTAGTGCACGGTTCATCTGGCTGATAGCCCTTGTCAACCAGCTTAGCACCCAATTTGGCGTCCAGTTCATTTGGCCGATAACTGTGCCCTTTCCTTTGGCTTGGTGCCTGATTCGTTCGGCTGATAGCCCTTGTCCACCAGCTTGGCGTAGGGATCATTCAGCCTATAGTTGTGCCTTTCCTTTAGCTTAGCGCCTGGTTCATTCAACTGATAGCCCTTGTCCGCCAGCTTGACACCTGGATCATTCGATCGATAGTTGTGCCTTTCCGTTGGCTTAACGCCTGGTTTGTCCAACTGATAGCCCTCGCCCCTCAACTTAGTGCCTAGTTCATTCGACCAATAACTACTCTCCTTTCCTTTGGCTTAACGCCTGGTTTGTCCAACTGATAGCCCTCGCCCCTCAACTTAGTGCCTAGTTCATTCGACCAATAACTACTCTCCTTTCCTTTGGCTTGGTGTCCAGTTTGCTGGCACCCCCAACTATCTGGTTGACACCCCCTTTCTTTAGGCTGATATCCCACACTATCGAGGTGACACCGTCAAACGTCTGGATGACATCTGTCAAATGTCTATTTTCCTCGGTTAACAAGTGTGATATCTTGCCATACCCTCCTTTTTCCCTTTAGGCTGATACCCCCTACTATCTGGATGACACTGTTAAAGATTTGGAAGACATCCATCAATCGTCTATCTGTGCTCAGCCAGCAAGTTCAATAATTTGTCGTGCCCCTGCCCTCCTTTGGGCTGATAACCCAACCTATCTGGTTGATGAGTCCGTCAACCCATCATGTGCCCCTCTTTTTTGTCTGCTTGATGACTAGTCATGCCCCTTATGGTGGAACAACTGATCATCAGCACAGCTTTCAACATTGCACAGTTAGCATCCATTTTCGCATTTAGCATTGCACAGTCAACATCCAGCTTCGCATTTAGCATTGCTCAGCCAGCATCAAGAAAAAACATCCATCATGTACTTCCTAGCTTCGCATATTCATGGCATGCTAGTCGTAGTCGCATCAGCATTTGCATTTTGGCAATGAATCACGACTTTCGATGCATCAACCGAAAGAATGACTCAGCGCCCACAACATCGTTTTCCCGTGGACTTGGGTGGAATGTCTTTCTCAACCCTAAGCATCAGTCTCGCTTCCCTTGACCTTGCTCTGGGTGGGGCATCTGTAGACACCCCAGTTTTCATCCTTAGATGGCAGTTGGCTTCTCTAGCGGAACCGGCTTTGGATGGTTGGTCGATTCAACTACCTTCATCACCCCAAAACCCCATTAAAACCCAAATCCATCAACTACAATCTAACACAACCCAAACCTAGCCTAAAACCAATCTACCCAAGCCCCTTCATGGCCTGAATGCTTGGTGGATTAGGCTTGTTTCCTTTGCTTGTAAACTATCTTAGGACCACCACTGCCCGATAGTGCAGCCCATGTGCACAGACGGGATGCACGGTTGCCTTGGGTCAGTGCCAACAACAAAGGTTAGACTTGTCCATTTACCTTGGGCCCATGGGATCCTTGCCTCTCATTGGCTGGCATGGATCTACATGTGTCCCACATTCCATCTAGACCATGAAGCCCCCCATGTGGATTTGATTTCCCATCATGACCCCTTGATCAAATCCTAGTTGGAGGATGGGAGAGGTTAAATATCAATGGCCTAGATTCGAATCACCCTTCTATTTAAACCCACAACGTCTCCTACGACGGGATCTTTTTGCTTACTGCTCACTTCCTCATGTCCACAGCATACCAGCCTTGCTTCTCAAGCTTACCCATCACTCCCCAACACCTCGCTGGCCTTTGATTTCTCTCTGGAAATGCGATGAACACCCACCTGTAGTCACTGAAACCCAACACTTTAACCCTCTCGACATGCATCCACAGTCCATCAAACCCTCCCCACACCTTCCTCCTAAGTAGTCCAACCATTCACTACTATCCTCAGAGCCTTCGCACCCCATTCCAACCGTCGACCACTTCCTCTTGGTTGTTGTTGGTGAAGCTAGATCATCTGAGTTGGGGAAGAATTCTAGCCTTCAAATAAGTACTCCCTTCTCATCCCTGGCCTTGGTTTCATCCCTAGATGATGTGAATTTACTTCTTAGTGTTTGGTTTCCAGATTGAATCTCATCTCACCAGCAGAGGGCCTACGACCCACATGAGGCCATTGGCCTTTTAATGTGAGGTCAGGTTCCTCCAATGGCACACCATTTCTCCATCCTTGTCCACTCAAACCTCCGAACTCCCCCACGCAATCCCTAGTCGTCTATCATGGCCTGATAGTGGAGGACGTTGTTGGCAAAATCCAAGTGGGATGGGAAGAGTGACCCAAGCATGTGCATGTATATTGTCTGCCTCCTAAGCCTTCTATCTACTCCCCTTAATGTCACCACGATGCCTCTGATGACAGACAATCATTACCATTCTTGTTTATGGCCAGCGAAGCTCGTCCAATCCGGTGGAAGTGATCGGAGGTGGAAAGGATGGTCTAGGTCTGTTTGTTTCAGTTTGATTGAGTTTTCGTAATCATGCATGACCCCTCTGTGTTTCTGGATGCTTGCCTTGCTTTCTTATGTGATTTTGTGGCTTAGGGAAAGAGATGAAGGTTGGTTGTCCATTGCAAATTCTATGTCTTTGGTTTGTGCCACGTACTGGATGCGCGGGTACCCTTGTCCGGAGCAATGGTCGACCGAGCCCCCTCTTGATTGCTCATCTCTTGTTTTAGATTTGCTTTGTGATCTGCTCTCCTAAGATCTTCATTTGTTGTCCTTTTATGGCATGCATTGGAATTTCACTTTGGATTCTTACACCGATTTCTTGGACGATGAAAAGTTTGATGGATGAATCCTATCCTTGTCTCGTGGCTGACCTACGTGGCCCATATGCTCAGAAATTCCAGGGACTATTGCCCTTCATTAGACTGAGTACCGTGCTTGTTTATGATGTCCCTTGCATCCATGATTGCTTTCTTCTCAGTATTCTTCGTTTATCTTGCATTTGTTTCCAACTATCATGTCGTGTTTTTGCATCTTTACATCATTTAGTTTAAAGGCAAACTTGAATTGGCATATGCATGCCTACATAGCCACATAAATGGTCGAACAAGCTAAAAAAGGTCGATTTGTCTGGCATATAGGGATGCGTAACTCCTTCAAATGCGTAACAGGAGTCCTTACCCTTTCTTTGCCTCGCAATGGCCCCTTGTGTCGCATCCATTGGCACAAATCACTTTATTTCGTTTTTCTCATTGAGTTTTATCACTTGTTATGTTTCTGATTTTTCTCGTCTTCCCGTTTCTCTCTTAATAGATTAGGTGGTGACTTTGATTTTTTCTCCTTTTCCATTTGTGATTTATGAGGTTGTTTCTTTCCCTCTTTCTGGAGTAGCATCCCTACACACTCCTCTTACGGAGCCGTTGAGTATCATTTTTCCTAAGGTTGAGTCATTTCTAAGACTCCCAAACCCTCATCCGCTACCGGATCCTGTTCCCCAGTAGTATGATATGAGCATGTACTACAGCTTTCATCGTCAAGTCGGACATTCGATCGATAGCTACATCACATTGCGGGATGTCGTTCAAAACCTGATCGATCAGAAGGTCGTCAACATTAGCTCCTTAAAGGCGGAGCACACCCCTGCATTCATTTCTACACATGCACTTACACCTGCATCGGCGCACTTGGACCAACCTAACGCACCCTCACCTGAGTTCTCAGACCTGGAGGATGTGGCGGGCTCGGGGGTCTTCTTCCTTTCCCTTATTCCTTCAAGCCCCAACTCTTCCCTAACGGATCCTGTCGATCTTATCAGTCTGTTCCCCTTCTATTCCTAATCTTCTCTTGGGGAGCTCCACGTGACACTAAGACTGCCAACTCTTTAGACCTCAATAGAAGAGATCAGTCTCAACCACAGTAGTAGATCTGTCAGCACTACTACATTAGCCAGTGACCCCAACAACACCAATAAAGCAGCACGAGTGAGGCGACTAGTAGCAGGGACCAGAGTTGTATCCTTTTCCCCTGTTTCTTTGTTGTTTGTTATTCTGCATCACCATTAAATATCAAAAACTACAAAAAAAAATAGAAAATCAAAAATATAAATAAATAAAAATATCAAAAACCAAAAAAATAGCAAAATCAGAAAAATAAAAAAAACCATCTTACATTATGATATGCCTGATGAGGAAAATTGAAAGCTTGCCTACATCAGATCAGTCTCCTCCTCAACTAACACTACCCAGACAACCAAGTAAGTGAGGGAGCAACCACCATTGCATGTCGAACAAAATGTCCAAACTTTGCAAGAACCCTATAACTCTATGAAGGAGATAAAATGTTAGGATAACTGAGCGAGTGAGCAAAATGAAAAAATACATCCATATGAGCATAAAAGAAAGAAAAGATAGAAGGCGAAGACAGAAGTCAGCTCAAGAGAAAGAGGCACACGACATAACTTTATACCCCACCACACCTTAGAGAGGAGTCGAAGCATGCGCCTAGACGCCCGCACCATCGAGGGACTAGCCTCCCCCTCATGTAGCAAAAGCCTCCAGCCCAAAGCAGGCGCTTATTACCTCCAAGTCAGGGATAGAGGGAACTCGTGCGCCTATGAGAGAGCAAAAGAATTAATGATCTCAAAAGAAAAGTAAGTGCAAGACCCTAAGGAGTTTGGCATGGAGCTCGGTCCACCACACCACCCAGTACAACAAATTTAAGCACCACCAATCACCCATTGAGAGCCACCCATAGCTTGTGAGTCTCGATAGGGTTCATTGAGTTGAGGGTGTCCTCCTCCTTCTACAGGCATATAGCTTTCCAACATAATTGAGGGCAACAAACAAACAGAAAAAAAAACAAAAACAAGAAAAAATTGCATCTAGTCAATAGAGCATGTTTACTTATTCAAGCAATAAAACCACTTTCAATGAGCATACTTTCATGTAGTAATAAAATCCACTCCACCAGTCATTTCAATAATTGCTTTGCTAGCTTTCATCTCTATACTTGCATATTGCATTGTCTTATAAGTTTCCACTGAGCAAATTCAACCAAGGGCATGTCAGTGACCTTTTGGTTAAAGCGCCCATGTAGCTATTTAGCATGATGCAACTATTCAGCATAATGCACCCTGTTCTTTCAGAGCCACAATCACATATGTATGCCTTCAAAGACTCTAACAAGCAAGCATTGTCTCTCGCCTCAGTCAACACTAGCTTTAGCCATTCTGGTGGTCCAGAGTGCACTTGTAGTCGCAACCTAACCCCCCGCTTTTTGCGTCCTCCTTCTTGCATCCCTTTCTGGTCTTATCTACCCGCCACGTAGGTGGTCTGTGATGATCAACATGTCCTCTTTTTGTCGTTCTAGGCAAAATGTTGCATGTCTACCTTAAGACCAATGCACCCACGTGTGGTATTTGATATTCGCTATAGTAGTTCAACTTGATACCAAGGGCATTTGTTCTGCCCTGGTATCTCTAGATCTGCCCTTCACTTCATCCTTATCTTGTTCACTCTTCAATACCAGGGGCATCTCGGCTACCTTTTGGTATCGTCCTGTCCACATCTAGGCTAACACCTATAACTACCATGGGATTGTCTTCACCTTCGGGTATGATATTCTCGTTGCCTCGTGATTGGTAGGCTCGTTGGCTTGCCACCTCCCTCTTGATAGTAAGGGCATGTTGGCTGTCCTTCAGTATCGTCCATCCCTATCTGGGCTGGTAACCCTAACTACTCAATCAACATCTATCAATTATTGGCGCTTTCTGCTCGACAAGTCTTATCTTATCATGCCTCTCCTTGGTGTCAGGTTTTCCGACTTGTCACTGCCTCCTCATGATCGACAAGCTCGTTGGACTGTCACTCCTTCTTGATACCAGGGTCATCTACTTTCGCCTTGGTATCTTTCAAGTTGCCTTTTTCCTACATCTTTCCTCTTGATATAGGGGCATTTTAGTTGCCCATTGGTATCTTCTCGTCCACATTTGGGCTGGCAACCCTAGCTACCAAGGCATCGTCTTTGGACCTCTATTACACTTTCGAGTGTAGTATTCCCATTACCTTTATGCATCCTTGGTAACAGGTTTATGGATCTGTCAATGCCTCTCTTGACTGATAGGCTCACTAGTATGTCTTTCGTGCCTCATCTTCCGACAACCGAGTTTTGTACTTGCCATGCCCCTCAACATCAGGCTGAGAACCTTAACTATCTAATGATAAGTCTGTCAACTTATCATTGGGCTGATAGTCCTAGCTATCTGGAGATGAATCAATCAACTTGTCAATAGACTGGTAACCCTGGTTATCTGGTTATCATGCCCCTCGTCTGTCGGAGGGCCTATCAGTTTAATTTGATGCCCTTTTTGTACAAGTTTCATGGTTTATCACGCCCTTTCTAGGTTGATTAGCCTTTAACTAGACACCCGACATTGCATTAGCATATCATCGCATTCCAACGCATCTCATCGCATATCACTGCATGCCCCTACGTAAGCATTACACCCTATTGCAATTCATTGCATATTATTACATGTTATTACATAGGCACTTCATATTGTTTCATTGCATAAACATCACATTAGTATTGCATTGACATCCACATTAGCATCATAGCATTACACCCCAACTTTGCATTTTTTGCATTTGGCACTGTAAACTCAGTACGTCCCCCTAAGCATTGCATGCCAGTGACTTGTCCTTGGCATTGCCTACTCAAGATGGCATGCACTGCATCGCGTGCCCGACACCATATGCATTAACCATCATACTACCTTACTTGCATAATCGCTTCGTTGGCATCGCATGCTTAGCATACCACCCACAACATTAAGTGCCAGTGATTCGTCCACGACACTGCCAACTCAATTGGGTATGTTACGCATTGTGTGCCCAACACTGCATGTGTTATCCCCTACATACATTTCACCTACATCATCATCTCGTTGGCATCGCATGCTAGACATGCCTCACATAGCATTGAGTGCTAGTGACTTGTCCTCGACATTGCCTACTCGACGCAGTATCCTTGGCATTGTGTGCCCAACTCCATACAATCATCATCCACATTGCACGCGCTACATCAGCATCATGGCAATCGCACTGCATATTCAGTATTTGCATTATCATCGCATATATCTCCAGTGTTCGATTTGTGACACTTGGGCTTGATTATCCATTTTAATTGTAAGCTATGTAATTAATTGTAATATGGTATGAGTGGTTTAGTAATGGATAATCTATTGTTTCTTGTGATTGTGAGGACTTGGTTGGCTTTCTGTGCACCTGTTCGTAATTTGGGACCAATGTGGAGTCTGGTTTGAGGATGCACAGTCACCTCGGGTTGTGTGCCTGTCTTTTCTTCTTTTCCCTTCTTTTCTTTTTCTCTCTCTCTCACGAGCCCTCACAATCCCCGTCCCTTTCTTCTTCCTCCACTGGACCCATGCCACCACAGACACTGGCCTGTGTCACCCCGTCCCTTCCGACGGGATGGGCAGTCGACACGACGTGAGGAGGAGAGGGAGATATAGAGGGAAGGAGGCTAAGGGAAGAAGGAGGCACCGAGTGAAGGAGGAAAAGGAGAAAGGGCGAACTGTGGAGCCAAGGGTAAGGGGAGGGCTGAGTTGAGGGTGCCGCCACTATGAGCTTCGCCGGGGCAGGAGAGACTCGCCGACGTTGGGGGAAGCTCGCCAGAGGAGGTACGCAACTCCTCCTCTTCTTCGTTCTCTTCTTATAACCTAACGTGTTAAATGCATTAAAATAAGGATAAATGCATGTAAAATCATAGAAAAATAGTAGAATTGATGAAAATGTATTGAATAGCATGAATGTGTAGGTATCATGCGGTTAGGATGGGAATTGGTAGGGTTATACGAGATTTAAGGATGTAAGCTACAATAGATGTTATTGAGCTTCACCCCTTTGTGATTCTCGTATGAATTGCATAGTTAATGGATTGAAGAATGGTTTGGGGGGTTTTGAAGTAGACTGAAGGGTCTACACCCCATGATTTAATGGTATTTTGTGATACTTGTTTGAGGGGTCCACCGAAGGCTCCCACTTCCAGCGAATGTGTGACCATGCTGGTGGAAACCCTGGGCGCGGTTCACCAAACCTTACTCCGGTGTGTAGAAACACATTGGGAGGTCCGATACAGTCACGGCGAAAATGGTGAATCCGGAGGAAGAGACAAGACTTGGAAACACCAAAGGGAAAACAAAAGGATAAGAAAAGGAGTCGCCACCTAGTCTTTTAATGGAAAGACGAGGAAAACCAAGAAAACACAAAAAAGGCAGAAAGCAAACAAGATGCGAAGATGCATGTGTGATCCGTGCCTAATGGATAATGCAAGATGAATGCGGGCCAGAGAAAGGGTAAGGATTCTGATTACGCATGGGGAAGGGGTTAGGCAC
>JAMKQA010174415.1:0-16018 GCA_024699735.1 Posidonia australis
AGGAAATGAATTTCCAAAAGAGTTTTGAAAGCAATGTTTTGAAAGTAAGTGGTTTTTGAAAGAATTTCCACATGTTTTGAGAAAGGAAAAGGTTAGGGATTTTGAAAGAGCCTGGCTTGGGATTGAGGTCCCAAGTGGTGATTTTGTAAAGAAAAGAATGGGTTTTTGGGAATGAGTCCCAGGTGTTGTTTAATAAAGAAAGTGATTTTTTTTAAGGAATAAAACCAAGTTTTTCATATTAAGAAACTTGTTTTCTTTTGGTTTTATCATGCTTGTTTGTAGTTGTGTGTTTTGGGGGCGCGTACTAGGTGACTTAGATGTCACTCACGCGTGCTGTGTGTTTTCAGGTGCAGGCCGCGTGCAGCCAATTCCCGATGCAGGAATCGGAGTTTCTAGCCGCACATCGAGATCCTAGAGGTGAGCCTTGGTTACAATTCTTTTGTTCTGTAATTTGTGTAATTAGGCTTGTGATGTTGTTGTTTGGTAGCGTGCCCGGGGTCGGGGCGTTACAGCTGCGCTAGAGGTCATTTCTTTCTCTAGTTTAGAGCTTCCTCTGGCAATGACTAATCATAACAAGCCCCTATTCATCATGATGCAATACCAAAATTTCTGTATTCTTCTCACTTTGGTAGATAATGGCGCCAGTTTGAATGTTTGCCACTTATAAACCGCAAGTTAGGTCGGCTTTAAATCAGATGACATTACTCCAGCAGTGAAAGGAATGACAACATTCGACAACCCGCACCATGATGCCTTAGGGATCTTGATCATTCCCTTAATCATTCGTCCTACTCGTTTTAAGGTCGAATTCTACGTTGTCGACCTCGAGCCGTCTTTCAATCTTTTGCTTGGACGCCCTTAGCTCCATAAGCATCAGGTCATCCCCTCAACCCTTCATCGTATGATTAAGTTCCACTGGAACAACGACGTTGTCGTTGTGATGGTGGAAAACCTTGAAAAGGAGAAAGTTGAGGCAGTCTTTTCAGTGTCGCTCCATACTGTTGATTTTGACTCCAAACCTATTGATGTGCTCTACCGTGTCGACTGTTTTGAACCGGTCAATTTTATTCCAATTCTCGAGCGTGCCAGTCATTTGGCCGCTTTTGGAAACCCCTTTTTCATGGTCGAGAATCTATGTGAAAGATGGGGGTACGAGAAGGGAGCACCTCTCGGGCAGAAGGGCCAAGGAATCGTCGAGCCCATTGCTACAGAGAGAAGACGGGAATTCGAAGGACTGGGATACGAGTGGAAACCACAAGACAGACACGCGAAGCGGCGTAAGTTCCAAAAGCTTGTTATTCTAGGAGATTTAACTAACTTTATAAGTGTGGGATTGCTGGATCCCAATCCGAGTTTTGTGCTTGCAGAGCCTGAGTAGGACAAACCAGTCAATGGGCCAGAATGTATATGTGTTGAGGATTATTACTTAGAAAAGGAAATTATGGATTTTAGAATGGGTTCGACATCATCCATGTCACCAGGGATAGCTATGCTGGCATTGCCACCTCTAGAGTCAGCTGAGGGTCTTTTTATTAAACCAGTTGCAGTCTGGGATTCAGCGAGGGAAGATTCAACAGTAGTAGCATCAGAGCAGCTGTTAGTTTAAAGGGGTTGCAGCCAGGGCAACCGGAACCAGCGCCTGAGGTGTTAAGAACTACCAGCGCCTATTATGTGGATTTCACTTCTGATGAAGATGAGGGAGATGCTGTGGCAGCACAGGTTGATAGCATGCTTTGCGATTTGGAAGTTCTATTTCAAGAGTAGTTGGTGGTACTGGCCGAGGTTGCGCAAAGTGAGCTTAGGCGCAGGAAAGGAAAGGCAATAATGATAGAATACGCTGCAGAGTAGACAGTTGCACAGGGTCAGTCTGCTATCATGACCCTAGAGGAGAATAGATTCTTAAACACTAGACCATAGGAGTTTATCTCCTATCAGCTGGGAGGTGGGTCTAGGTGGTATTATCAGTCCTGGTCCCACTTGAGCAGTGGGGCCCAAAAAATAAAGATCCTGAGTTAGGCTCAGGAGGGAACTCGGGCGGTAGCACTCACATTAGTCAGACAAAGGACAGCTACCCTGTACAAAGACATCATGAAACTGAAAGCTTTTGTCTACCAGAAGTGGAACAGTCGGACAAAAGTTCGGAAATAGTAGAACCAGAAATCGTTAGAGGTGCATACAAGAAAACTAAGGTTACAGTGACCATTCTAAAGAACCATCAAGGGCAGAATGTTGAGAAAGTGTGCACCTTCGAAGACACAGATCCTTCATGCCAGTAAGAAGTCATTCTTGAGCTTATTGCATACGGAGAAGAAGATGATGTAGAAGTGGAAGAGGAAAGTCACGATGCACTAGAATTCCAGCCTTACGATGATGATCCCGAAGGTCCGAACCTGCATATAGAAGAAGAAACTGAGACTGTGAATATTGTCACTAATGAAGATGTCAAGGAAGTGTAGATAAGCGCCAGACTCACAACACCGGCCAGAGCAGAACTTGTTGAGCTTCTTCGAGAATACGTAGATATCTTCGCCTGGAGTTACGATGACATATTTGGGCTAGACATCGAGGTAGTGGTACACACATTACTGCTTAAACTTGATGTCAAGCCAGTCAAACAAAAATTGCGTATATGGTGACCACAATGGATCTTGAAATAGAAAGAGGAGATAATGAAACAACACAAAGTTAACTTTATGAAGGTCGTCCTTTACCTAGAATTGTTAGCGAATGTGGTTCCAGTACCCAAGAAAGATGGTCGGGTCCGAATGTGTATTGATTATAAAGACCTAAACAAAGCTAGCTCGAAGGATGATTTCCCACTCCCACACATTGATGTGTTGGTAGACAATACTGCAGGACACAAAATGTTGTCATTCATGGATGGATTTTTAGGATACAATCAAATCCGAATGATTGAAGAGGATATGGAGAAAACGTACTTTATTACCCCATGGGGAGTGTTCTACTACAGTGTTATGCCATTTGAGCTCAAGAATGCCAGGGCCACATATCAGACGGCAATGACAGCTTTATTCCACGATGTCATGCACCAAGACATCGAGGTTTACGTGGACGATATGATTGCTAAGTTGAAGGAGCCTAAAGAACACATTGCTTGTTTGAGGAGGCTCTTTAACCGCTTGCGAAAGTATAAACTGCGGTTGAACCCCAACAAGTGTGTATTTGGTGTGTCATTAGGCAAGCTACTGGGATACATCATTAGCCAAAGGGGAATTGAGGTAGATCCAAGCAAGGCTAAAGTCATCATTGAGATGCCTCCCCCCTACAACAGAGAATGAAGTCCGAGGGTTGCTAGGGTGGTTGCAGTATATTAGCTGATTCATTGCCTAGTTAACACCAATTTGCTAGCCAATCTTCAAGCTCCTAAGGAAGAACATGTAGATGTACTGGAGTGAGGAGTGCCGGGAAGCATTTGACAAAATCAAGAAACTCTTGACAAGACCACTAGTCTTAGTTCCTCCGACACCAGTGCATCCTCTGTTGCTCTACTTGTCAGTAACATAGCATTTAATGGGCACAGTCTTGGGTCAGCATGATGAAACAGGTCGCAAGGAGAGGGCCATTTATTATCTGAGCAAAAAGTTCAATGATTGCGAAGTTAAGTACACAGCAATCGAGAAAGTTTGCTTGTCCCTCGTCTAGACCACAGAGCACTTAAGACACTATATGATGGCATATCCAGTTCTATTACTGTGTCGACATGATCCTATGAAATACCTATTTCAGAAGGCAGCACTGGTGGGTAGATGTGTCAAGTGGCAAGTGCTTTTATCTCAGTTAGACATCACCTTTTCACTCAGAAGTCAATGAAAGGACAGGTCGTAGCCGATCACTTAGCAGACCTACCCTTGCTAGAGTACCAACCCCTGTAGAATCAGTTCCCTAATGAGGATATATTGTTTGCCATGGAGGAAGAAGAGCCAGTAGTCCCTCGAGATAAAGATCAGTGGCAGCACTACTTTGATGGCGCAGTTAACAAGAGAGGCATGGGTATTGGTGCAGTATTAGAGACTCCACAAGGCCAGATGATCCCGCTTGCTCAAAAGTTAACCTTTGTGTGCACCAATAATGTGGCTGAGTACGAGGCATGTATTTTTGGCTTGTGGGCAGCATTATAACATGGTACATAGAAATTACATGTGCATGGCAATGCCATGTTGGTTATTTCTCAAGTTAAGGGCAACTGGAGAACCAAAGACCTGAAATTGGTTCTATACCACAATCATCTCTTAAAGCTAATGGCCAAGTTTGAGGAGACACACTTTTCCATTATGAACAGGGCCAAGAATGCTTACGCAGATGCACTGGCCACTCTTGCATCCTTGTTGTCCATACCAGAGGATTGCACTGTGAAAGTGTCAGTAACCTGCACAGACCAACCGGCACACTGCATGAGCATAGAAGAAGTAGATTCCATAGTAAAGCTCCCATGGTATCATGACATCAGAGCTTACCTAGAAACTGGAAGTCACCATCTAGATGCATCAGTGGATGATAGAAAAACCATGGTCTAGTTGGCCTCAAAATATGTGCTGGGAGCAAGTGACTTGTACAGGAGTTCATATAATCAGATGCTTCTACGCTATCTTGATAGAAAGGAGGCCGATACAGTAATGTTGCAAGTGCATGCTCAGACATGCGGGCCTCACATGAATGGAGTATTATTGGCCAAGAAAATAATGTTACAAGGTTATTTCTGGTCAATGATGGAGACAGACTACTACCAGTTTGTGCGAAGATGTCATAACTGTAAAGTGCATGGCAACTTTATTCATGCACCACTGCAGCAGCTTCACAGCATGTCGTTACCCTAGCCTTTCTCAACATGGGGAATAGATGTCATCATAGCTATCCACCCAACAGCTTCCAATGGACATTAGTACATCTTAGTAGCAATTGATTATTTTACAAAGTGGGTGGAGGCAGCTTCGTACAAGATAGTGACCGCCTCCGTGACTGAAAAGTTCATAAGGAACAACATCATCACTTGGTACGAGGTCCTACATTCCATCATTTCCAATAATGGGACAAATTTCACAGCCAAAAAGGTTGAGGATTTCCTGTAGGAGTTCCATATCAAGCATCACAAGTCCTCCCCGTTCCGTCCTCAGATGAATGGTGTAGTGGAATCCGCCAACAAGAATCTAACTTAGATTCTCAAAAAGATGGCGGAGACACATAAGGACTGGCATGACAAGCTCCCATACGCTATGTGGCCTTATAGAACATCGTCCTAGACCTCAATAGGAGCGACTCCATATTATCTAGTATATGGCATGGAAGCAGTCCTACCAGTAGAGGTGGAGATACCGTCGCTCAGAGTCCTGAAAGAAGCAGAGCTGGAAGATGCGGAGTGGATTGAGGACCGCCTTGCTCAGCTGAACTTGATAGATGAGCATCGATTGCAAGCTATGCATCATGCACAATGCTATCAGAAGTGCATGGCCAAAGCTTATCAGAAGAATGTTCGACCAAGAAGTTTTTTACCAAGGGACCTGGTCTTGAGAGCAATACATCTCCATGATAGTCGTGGCAAGTTTAGGCTCAATTGGCATGGACCATTCGTGGTCAAGCAAGTCTATTCCAGAGGAGCTGTCATCCTTGAGGACATGGACTGCATCGAACAGTTAGAGCCAGTCAATTCGAGCTACCTGAAAAAGTACTATCAATAATCATGAACAATGTGTCCTCACTCTGCGACATTAACACTTCCCTCCATGCATACATGAATTCATGTTCTTTCTACATCCATATAGCTTTGCATCATAGCACATACTAACCCCCATTTAGTATATGCATATATAGGCTGATGTTTGTTTTCATCACATGCATGGATCTTAGCCCGGTGATGATTAACGGAATAAGCCTACCAATGATGGGAATGCGTAGCTCCTCCTCAAGTAGATACTATTCAGGAACCTAGGGGGAGAGGGAGCCACCTTTCATTATGAATTGGGCGAAGTATCCAAGCCATTCAAGGACCCTACACCTCCCAGAGGGAGATAAAATGTTAGGGGTGAGAATGAGAGCGTGAGAAATAAAACAAAAATATATATCTGTGAAAGGGCATAAAAGAATAAGAAGATAGAAGTCACAGATAGAAGTTAGCCCTAAAGAGAGAGGCATGACGGATAGCACTGTCCCTCTAATTTATCTTGGAGAGGAGTCAGAGTGAATACCTAGAAGACATGTTCCAAAAGGGCCTAGCCAACCCTTTAAACAGCAGTAGCTCCCCACCACAGACCAGGTACCTATTACCTCCAAGCTAGGGATAGGGTGAACCCACATGCCTATGAGGGAGAAAGGATAAAGAATGAATAAAATAAAAAAGCAGGGGTATCGTCTAGTGGGGTTTGGAACGGAGTCCAAGACACAGTGTTGCATTTCCAGAGAGCCACCAAAAAAACTAAGGGCTTGGATAGAGTCTCGTGAGGTCTGGAGTTATCATTCCCTTGTATACTTGGCAATAAGCATCCCAATGCTGAGGGTGCCAGTAAGATCGCACAAATCATCTAGCATGCATGAATTGCTTTCCACAAATATCATCGTAAAAGTGTCACAGAGTATTATCTGGTTCTCTTGGCTAGGATGTGACAACGATTTTCAGTCTAAGAGAATCATGGGGACACCACCTAAACTAGGGGCATGTAAGTTGCTCTTATTGGTTAAGGCCATTTATGTCAAACCAAGGGCATGTCAACTGTCCTATGGTTAGACACACTATGCTAGTACTCAACCTGAGGCATGTAAGCTGCTCTGACTGGATAAGGAGCGTCCATGTCAAGCCAGGGGCATGTCAACTGTCCTATGGTAAGACGCATTAAGCCAATGCTCGACCAGGGGTATGTCAGCTGCTCTGTAGGTCGAAGATCCCGATAATCTGCTGGGAGGCACAATCTTCAAATAATCTTGATCCCCCGATTTTACGGGTTATATCTCATTACTTGGGTACCTTGTCAGAACCAGTTGGTAACTAGGGCTTTCCCTCAGGGTTGTGCACAAGATTTAGTCTGTTCAAGAACTCTCTGTTAAGTTAGTTATAGTTTTCAGCTTTGTGCCAATTTCTCTAATTCTTTCAATACCATTGCACTACATCTTTTACCTGTCCGCTTTGACTCTACTAAGTGTTGGTTACCGAAGCAAAGTTGAAATCTCTTTCTAAAACAATGATTTAAGCATGTCTAGCAGGAGATCGTTTGCCCTTTTTGAGGATTCTCGAGCCGAGGAAAGCTGAAACACCCTACGGATCATGGGTTTCCCTACGATGGTGGTGCCCACACACTGCTCAGATGTTCTTCAAGCATGGATCAAGCAGTTGACAGAAAACGATCGTGACAAGCTACAGATTTGGGGGATCGCTTCAAAGCTTCTGGATATCGCAAAGGTCGAGGATTCTCGATATTTCCTGTGTGCAGCTGTTCGATTCTAGAAACCGGCTCATCATGTATTCCGTTTTGGGAGAATCAAACTGACCCCAACCTTGGAGGAGGTACACAGAATATGTTGTCTACAGAGGTTCCTAGGACCCATCGTGTTTATGCGGCGCGACGGGTATTCTCCAGTCTTGAGTGAGCTGATTGGGCTATCAACCAGTGATTGTGGTCGTCAGCTCATCTGTTCAGACGGACATTCTCCCATGCTGCAGCTAGCTTACTTTGACAAAGTGGTTGGAATGCGCACCTCCCTGGGTGACGAGCTATGGTTGAAGGGCTTTGTTGTCCGCTTCCTAGGAGAATTGATTTTCAGCCATGGACGGGTGGTTGTGAACGTTGATGTCGCTGAGATCGCTTTGGCAGTTGTCACCCGACAGATAGATTTAACCCCAGTCATCTTGGCAGATACTTACTGGGCATTAGACCGATCACTGCGGCGCTACCGGCACTTTTATGGTTGTGGAGCTTTTGTACAGGTATAGTTGGCTGCACATCTGGGTGTAGTAGTCTTACGCTCACAACGATCAACCTTTGAATCCTACTGTCAAAGTGGCCATGCGTGCACGCTCACATCAGTTTTGAGGGAATACTAGCATTTAGAAAGCTTGACAGAACAGAAAATCAGCTGGCGTATTATTCCTTCGGCTACTCATAACTTTGAGGCCTTCTTCAACACAACCAACACGTAGCTTATCGTCCTACCGAGGATGATTCGTGGAGTTGAATATCACCCAGTCTTTGTGATGTGGCAGTTTGGTTACTAGCAAGATTCCTTTGCTCAGGGGCAAATGCCAACACAGTTCCAAGAATACCCCCTTAGCTCTTATACAATGACTGAGGAGCTCTTTGGCTTGCTCTGGGGCTCCACACAATCGAAGGACCTTACTGTCATAGAGGGGAAAGGTTACACAGTAGGGTACAAAGCCGAAGTCGAAGAGACCTGGCCAATCTAAAGCACCGCCCCGAGCCGTACGCTCTTTGCCAAAGACTTGGGCTCTAGGAGATCCAGAGATGATGTAGATTCTTAACATTCATGTCATGTTACTGGTTCTTTGCAAGTTAAAATACACGTAATCATTTCATTGACTCTAGTAAAAAAACTCATCAGAACATTTCCTAAACCCTAAACCCTAAACCCTAAACCTTAAACCAAAAACCCTAAAATCTAAAAAAAAACCCAAAAAACCAAACAAAACCCTTAAAACCTAGAAAAATCCTAAAAACTAAACAAAGCCCTAAATACCCTAAAAAACCCTAAAAACCCTAAAGCCCAACCAAAACTCTAACCCTAGACATGAATTTAATCCCTAAACCCTATAATTAATCCAAAACCAAAAGATTAATTCCAAATTCTAAATAAAATCCAAAATTAAATCTAAAACCCTAGAATGGATCCCAAAACCATAGGATTGACTCAAAATCCTAAATAAAATCCGAGACCTAATCTAAAACTTCAGAATTAATTCAAAGTCCTAAATAAAATCCATAATCAAATCCAAAACACTAGAATTGATCTAAAACCCTAGGATTAATTCGAAACCATAAATAAAACCATAAATCAAAAATTAAAATTAAATCTAAAACCTTAACAACAATAACAACTTCTCACTTCATTCTAACAACCATAACCACTTCCCACTTCACTCCAACAACCATAACCACTTCCCACATCACTCTAACAACCATAACCACTTCCCATTTCTTCCTTAAAAACCATAGCCACTTCCCACTTCATCTTAACCACCTTAACCACTTTCCACTTCATCTTAACCACCTCCCACTATAATCATAACAACCTTAACCACCTCCCACACTAATCATAACAACCTACCAAGCCATTTGCAAGCTATAAATACCCCCCATTTGCAAGGAAAAAAGGGGCAGGAAAAGAAAGAAAAAATTTGGAAAAAATACAAAAGGAGAGCGACCAAACTATTTTCTCTCAAGCAAGACAATCAGAGAGGTCCATGAAGAGAGAGGAAGCTCAGGGAGTAGAAAAATCTTAGTTTCAAACGAGCTCCGGCGACCTCCAGCGACCTCCGACGGTCAAGGTCACTATCAGCCCAGGTATGCCATCCATAGACCTCAATTTCCTTCCAAAATAGCTTCCTAGATCTCCCTATTCCTTCCTCAAGCGAATCGAGTAGAGCCAGGGGTTTCCCTAGCTGGAGTCGAGCTTTCATGCCTCACTAGAGCCATTCTCCGGCAATAGGAGTGGGGGCACGAATCCAGTGTTCGATTCGTGCCCCAATCAACTCGATCCTCTTTCGCTAATGTCCCTCTTGCTTCTCCGACCCCTAGTGCACCGTTTCAATGCCCCCCAAGCCTCCAGTAGTTAGTCGCTGTAGTTGCACATCGTCGCAGTCGTTGGGGAAGACGACTGGTAACCATCGTCGTTGTAGTTGCACGTAGTTACCTTCGGCGATGGATCGTGCGCCTCCTACTTTACCGCGCCTCTTCAAGCCTTCAGGAATATTCCATAACACGTCCCCAACACTTTGGAGCCATTAGAGCCAAGTTTCGTGCCCAGAATCACCCCCGCAACCATGTTCACTAGAGAAGTTGACGGCGACGGCAAGCGGAACCCAACATCGAGAGGACTCCCCCTTTCTTGCCTCTAGAGGAGGGAAAATGATCCACTTATCGCCCTCATGCTTCCAAGAGCCTCGAATCGCTGATCCAACGCTTCCCAAAGTCTTCTTCTTCTCCAGCACCGTCGCGGGAGTCGTGTCGACAACGAAGGGGATGGGGAACCAATTCTGACCGTCGAAGCCAAGCTTTCTCTTCTCTTGCTCTCAATGAAGTTTGAAGGATGATCAGGCGTAAGGATGCCCCGGAAGGGCATCCTTAGCGGTCGTCGACGGCGGAGCTCTATTGCCGGCGACTGCCATTTCTTTTAAAAAAAATAAAAAATAGAAAGTAGTTTTTCATTTGATTAAACTTCTGATCTTTTCCTTTTCTTACAACTTAGTCCTCATTTTTTGCATTTAAGCCCTTACATAATATTTTAAATCATTTTAATAATTATTTGCTTTGAACAATTGCAGTGTAACCCCTATGAAATGTTATTAATGTTTACCAGGCTTTAATATTTGACCAAAGCCCATAACTTGCTTTCAATTCATCCCTAAGTCCAAAATTTTGCATAAAAGCCCTAAGATTTATTAAAACTATTCTAGATTCATATTTTTCTGGCATAATTGCAAAGTAAACCCTAGATATTCAAACATTTACCCAAATATGCTCGAAAATTGCATTTAAAACCCTAAGCTTCATTAAAATAGTTATGAATGCATATTTCTCTGTTTAAATTGCAAATTAAACCTTGGATATTCAAATATTCACTCAGATGTGTTCAAAATTTCATTTTAACCCCTGAATTTCACTGATTTCACACAAAATGCATATTTTCATGGGAGAAATTACATAATGGTCCCTAAACTCCTTGATTTCAAACATAAACTCTTTTTGTTGCACTTTTAACCCTGAATTTCTTCAGAATGGCATTAAATACATGTTTTACTAACAAAATTGCATGTTGACCCTAGGAATCCTGATTTTAACCAAAAACGCACAATTTTGCACATTTGACCCCAGATTTCTTCAAAATTACACAAAATATGTTTTCCTATGTATTTTTGATTATTTAGTCTCAGAATTACAGCTTTCACTCTGAACATGTGTATTTTGCACAAAAGTCCCTAGAATTTACATTTTTCACTCACACATGCATTTTGTAGATTTTGTTCTCCTTTTCATGCTTATTTTCTCATGCCATCTTTCTTGCATCATGCACACATTTTCGACTCATTCCGAATTTGATTTTCACATTATTTCCAGGATTTCTTTTGACTTTCATGATTTTGATTTGATTTGGTTTTCCGTCGCCCAAGGGCATACATTAGCAGGCTTGACAATGCCGACATTGACCTGAATGGGGATTAATTTCCACAATTTAATTTTCTCGGATTTCTTCAAGTTTCTGCTGATTTGCGAGATGCTTTCCAAGTATTCTCGACTTTCACGATTTTCCTCATCGCCAAAGGGCGTACAGTAAAGTGGTTGTTGCAATGCCTACATTGTCCCTCGGATTATCATCTATTTCTCTTATTCACTTCTTTTCTTTGATTCGGCAAGTTTTTAAGTCATAATAGTCATGTGCATTCAGAATTGGAAAACATACACACAATAGACCACTAGCAAGCAGGAAACCTAGAAAGATCGATTTTTTCGGCCGCATGGGGGTGCCTAAACTCTTCCCTATGCGTAACAAGAATCCTTACCCTTTCTTTGGCCCGCATTAACCAAGTGTTGCATCCATTAGGCACGAAACATACATATGTTTTCTTCACTTTGATTTCTATTAGTTTTTACCTTTGTGTTTGGTTTTCCTCGTCTTTCCATTAAAAGACTTGGTGGTGACTCCTCTTCTTATCTTTCCTTGGTGTTTCTGAGCTCATTCTTCTTCTTCAGATTCACCATCATCAACATGACTGTATCGGGACACCTTGTGTGCTTCCACGCACCGTAGGAGAGCCATGCAGGGTTCCATCGGCATGGTCACAACTCCGATCAGATGAAGTACCTTCCTTATTTCTGGATCTTTATTTCGAATAGTTAGAGTCTAGTTTTCCCCTTCTTTTCGACTTTGATCCAATCGATTGGAGTCCCTTCCCTATTTCAAAATCTCTATTCTCGATAGTCAGAGTTTAATTTATTTCTGTGTGACCTTGCTCTGGGTAAACGTGGCCCTCTTTGGGCTAGTAACCCCAATTACATAGACGACATCCATCAAATGTCCTTTGTCTCTTGGCAAGTCCAGTATCTTGCCATGCCACTCTTCTTTCTTCTCCTTGGGTTGGTAACACCGACTACTTGGACGACATCCGTCAAATGTCCTTTTTCTCTTGGCAAGTTCAATATCTTTCCATTCCCCCCCTTTTTCTTCTCCTTGGGCTAATAACATCAACTATCTGGTTGATAAGTCTGACAACAATCTTTTCCCTTTTGCCAGTAGGTAGACACACCAGTTCAACCTGGTGGCCCTTTTTGTATAGGGTCGGTGACAAATCACCTTCTTTTTTTGGGATGACTAGTCATTAGCCTGACACCCAACACTACATCACATCGTCCTCTCATTTCATCATTTGCATTAGCATGAAGACGTTTATCACATTTTACTCACTTCTAGGTAGTAAATCACGACATTTGAAGCATCCTTTGAATATGTGGCTTATCACTAGTGACATTTCTTCACTCTCCTGTGGACACGTGCAGGGTGTTTTGTCAACCCTGAGCATCGGTCTTGATTACCCTCGACCTCGCTTAGGGAGGGGCATCTATAAAACTTGGTTTTGCAAGTACTTGTCAGTAGATTCCTCTAGGGAGGTGTGATATGGCAATGGCATGCTCAATCGATTCCCCTAAAGCCTATCAAAGATCATAAGCCACCTAAACCCTACAATCCTCATTTACCACAATCCATAACTCCTAAGTGGCATTGGAGGATCAAGGAGTAGGCCCAAAATCTGGCAAGCTGGCCTATCACTAGGTCAAGCACGATTTCAACGTGCAACTAAGAGGTGTGTTTTACCAACGTATACACTAAGCATATATTCTCAATGCAAGCATACGACACAATAAGCTGCCAAACTATGCTATTTTAGATTAATTCTAAAGGTAGGGTTCAATGGGCATTTAACGTAATGGGCTATTATTGGGCCACATAGATCTAAGTATGCACCCCAATCACAGAGCACCATCATGCCCCTATTCTAACAACTAAATAGCAATCCAACCCCTTTACATCAATCCTAGTCTTCCATCATGAGTTTATTAAGCATTAACGACTTTAAATCAACACCAACTTCTATATAACAACCTCGACAACCAATTGGAATGCTCTCTCATCTCTCATCTCTAGTCACTTGTCCCTTGAGCTCTCTCATCTCTGGTCTAGCTCCCTCATGTCCAGTTCTCTCACTCTAGCTCTTAGCCTCCCTACATTGTTGCTCACCTGTTCAATCCACTAAATCCATCATCCAAAAGCAACCAGAGCCTTCCTTGACCAAGCATCACTCCACCATCTTCCATTCACATCCCATAGAGCGTGTGAGCACCCATCCCAGCTAGAGCACCGTTCAGTCATTGTCGACCACGTCACAATCCGACCACTACTAAACCGAACTAGATGAAGTAGCATCGAGCCTCGTTGGAGTAAAGCACGTCCAAATTTAGCAGGTAAGCCACTCATCCATCGACATAATTCAGTCCTTGTTTGATGTATCCTATCTACATTCTGTTTTGAATTCCCATTACGTTGGCGGAATTCTGTTTTTCCCACCATTGCATTGCATGCATCTGCGACGAGCTCGAAGTTTTATGTGAGGCCTGTGGCCGTTGAACTAGAACTGTTCTTGTCACCATATCCTCCTCCTCATCCACTCATTGTGATGTCATCTTGATCCCCACTGGCTTGCATGGCTAGCTGAGTGTCTCCTCCATGATGGGTGAGGATCCAAACCACTTAGTCGAGCATGGAGTGGCCATATTTTGTGTTTTATTGCTCTGCATTGCATCACTATAACTTAATGTGATCATCCAACCATCTCCTTTGCTTTGCCAACCTTGAATAAAGCTCGTCGGTCTCTCCATGGCTGGAGAACCCATTACAGTTCAGTTGAATGCGAGTGAGGTGGGTGGAATGATCCAGAGCATCTCATCTAGTTTTGCTTGACCCATATTACTCCTTGTAACATGTTTTTTCTTTGTTGATGTCTACTTTGCTTTTATCATCGATTTCTCGCAATAGATTAAGCAATGAAAATGCTGTTTATAAATTGTAAAACATCTAGTGCATCCTCCAAGCAGAACAATGCAGCACCATCGTCCAGCGTGACGATGCCGTGTGCTCATCCTACGTGAAGAGTTGGTGCAAAAATCTCGGTTCAAGTAGTGTAATAGAGCTTCACCTAGTGTGTGGATGCTACCTCAGGATGGGAAAGAGACAGAAACAAGGGGAAAAGCAAAACTACAAATCACAAACATATAAGGAATAAATTAGAGTCACCACCTAGTCTATTTGGAAAGAAACCGAAAGGTGTGGAAAACTAGAAACACAAACAGATGATAAAACACAAGGAGAAATACAAAATAAGGAAATCCGTACCAATGGATGCGAGATAAGGGCCATTACAAGCCAAAGAAAGGGTAAGGACTCTTGTTGCGCATGGGGAAAGTGTTAGGCATCCCCATACGCCCGACGAATCGATCTTTCTTGACTTGCTCGACCATTTGTGTGGCTATGTAGGCATGCTTATGCTAATTCATGTTCACCTTTAAGCCAAATGATTCAAGGATGTGAAAATATGATGTGATAACTGCAAAGTAAGAAACGAATCTAAGAAGAAAACAAACATGGATGAAAGGGATATGATAAACAAATGTGGGGACTCAGTCTGATGACGACCAAAGTCCCTAGAATTTCCACACAAGTGGGCCACACATGTCCACCATGGGTCTAGGATAGAATCTAGTCATGAGACTTCTCATTGTCCATGAAAACTATGCAAAAAATCCAAAACAAAAAACCAAATGCAGGCCATTAAAGAGGAACAAACAAAGATCACAAGAGAAAAATTCACATTACAAAATAAAGGCAAGAGATGAGCAAACCAGTGGGGGCTCAGTCAGCCCATGCTCTGGCCTGAGGTTCCTGCACATACAACACATGGTATTGCCTTGAGGCCGAGAATTTGTAGCAGACAGTCGATCTTCACACTACTAGAAAAACAGGAAATCGCGAGGACAAATGTCCTCGCTAAGTCCTCCCAATGTCCTCGCAATTTCCTCACTAATGAGCTTTGCAAGGACATTGCGAGGACAATAAGTCCTCACTAAATGCATCATCGTTAAATTTCAATTGCGAGTAAATTTCCTAGTGAAATCCTCGTAAGAAGTTTTGCGAGGACTTGGTGAGGACAGAAAGTCCTCGTTATGTCCACGCTATTAGTCGTAATGTCCTCGTTATGTCCACGCTAAGCCCTCGCAAAAATTGTAAAAGAAAATAAATAATAAATAATTGCGAGGACTTAGCGAGGAAAATGTCCTCGCTAAGTCCTCGCAAGTATTTAAAAAAAGAAAAATTAAAATTTTCAGAACTACAAAAAGCAGTGATTGAACTATTATAGTAGTAAAAATACAGATGAAAATGAGATACAAGGTATTCACTTTTAAAGGTTTCAGTCAGAAGAAAATTTTAGATGTACCTTGTAGACATGAATATTGAACAAAATCCCACTGCTTTTAAAGGTATCATCAATATTGCACATGGATTGAACAAAATCCCACTGTTTTTCAGAAAGACAGGCTGCAATTGGATTTCAAAAATGGAAGGCTCAAGGGTGAGTATGAAAATGTGTAATATCAGATTATCTGCAAAGACAATTTCCGTTACACACTTAGGTACTTAGATCACTTAAAATTTGATTTGAGGACAACAGAGTTCAGATATAAGTGTAGGATCGAAATAGCTCCTCTAGAGGGGGGGGGGGGGGGGGTGAATA
>JAMKQA010174416.1:0-10885 GCA_024699735.1 Posidonia australis
AAAACCAAAACCCAAAAATGGAGGGATTAGAAGTAAAGAATTTGGAGGGATTAGAAGTAGAGAAATTTTGATGTTGCTGGCTCAGCTGGTGTCGCGTGGAGACTGAAAAGTAGAAGACGGGACGGAATCCAAAGCCAAACAGTGAAATCTTCACTTGAAAGTTGGGAGAAAGTTGTAGACTTGTAGTTGAGAAGAGAAGAGAAGATTGAATTGTGATGAAAAATGAATGGAGTAGGAGGGTATTTATAAGATAAATGCATGGGTTTTTAACAAAAAAAAAAATATAGTCGTTAAATAGCCATTGAAAACAGCTACATTATTTAGCCGTTGGCAACGCACAATGGCTTTATAGTCGTTGTAGAATAGGGTGCTAGCCTGGTACGCTAGATTAGTGCACCAGTCCTGTGCGCTTGGTATGTGCGCCCTATATTTTTTTTATATTTTAACTGGCAGGCCGGCCCAGCCCGGCCTGGCTCGGCTTAGACTGATTTCATGGACCAAATTGGACCTAGTAAACGGACATTCTCAGACCTCGACTTTGGGCTTGGCACGGCCCACAACCCACAACGTACCTGGCCCGGCCTGACATGTGGATATTTTTTTTGGACCCGAGCCTTGTCGGGCCCGGACTGGTTCGACCCGATTTCCATCTCTAGCTGCAAGTGTGAAGCAGCAAAAAGGTCAAAGCTTCTGCCTTCCTTTGCAAAAACTCTATAAAGCTCACAACGTTTTGCCTTTCTTTGGAAAACAAAGAGTACCCAACTGCCCTTTGCATCATCTCTTTCTTCCTATAGATTCCCATTCCTCCATTTTCTTCTGGTCTTTGCTGTGCTCTGGATCTCTTTCCTACTGGGACTGTATTGACCTCTGCTTCGGACATGTTAGCTCAACCCACCTTGCTGAACCCACCAAAGGGTCTCACCTCCATCACTCGTGTTTCTCCCCAGTCCAGAAATGGCAGAGCCAGAACAACCCAATTGCCAGGACCCACCCACAGGCCCATTGCTCGTGGCGGGAGGGTTCAGGCCGTGATCGGAGAGGAGAAGAGCACAGCTGATGCTCTCCGGTTAAGGGTGGGTGACCCTGATGTTCCGTCCTCCGATGCGATCGAGGTGAGAGCAGTGATCACCATAAGGAAGAAGATGAACGAGAAGCTGACAGAGAGTGCGCTGGAGCTGTGGGAATCTTTCATTAATGGGATCGGTAAAGGAATTGTCGTTCAGCTCATAAGCGAGGAGATAGATCCTGGTTTGTTCATACTATGCAAAAGCTTGTCGTTTTTGTCATTTACTCGTGGCATGTCGTTGGTTTTGTGTATGTGTTTTTATTGGTCTCAGAAAAGTTGCGATGTGGTCATGTGATGCTGGTGAAAATTTTATATTTTCATTGCGGGGAAAAGTTTCGTTGTGCTTGTAGAGCTGTGGATTTTTCATTGAAGTTTGAATTGTAGCATCATTTCAGCTAGTTTTTCCCTTTTTCCTTGAGATAATTATCTTATTCTTGTCAGTTGTCAGTGCCTCATGTCTGTGGAAGTTTTGTTGACTTCCTTTTTGTAATTGGATCGTCAGTTTCTACCAGTTTTGTTCTATCTTTAATGCAATAGAGCTCAGTATGTTGATACTCTTTGTTCTTGTGCTTGATGCAGTAAGCAAAACAGGGAAAAAGAGTGTGGAGGCACCAGTGAGGGGTTGGTTGCCAAAGCCATCGAATCATCCTTATATAGACGAATATGCCGCAAATTTCACGGTTCCTTCTGGATTTGGCAGTCCAGGAGCTGTTCTCATTACCAATCTTCAAAATCAGGAGTTTTACCTGATGGAGATTGTTGTGCATGGTTTTGTCGGTAGCCCCTTATTCTTCCCTGCCAATTCATGGATTCATCCTCGCAACTATAGTCAAGAGAGCAGAATTATATTCAAGAACCAAGTAATGCACATAGATACTTCAAATTTCGCAGCTGGGTACTTTTTAATTCTATGTAGCCTGTTAGCATGACCTTGTTTTCCTTACAATTGCATTTCTTGCTGTCAACAGGCTTACTTGCCCTCACAGACACCAGATGGCTTGAAGGATATCAGAAAAAGAGGCATGATTAGCCTCCGTGGGAATGGGAAAGGCGAGAGGAAGAAGTTTGATAGGATTTATGATTATGACGTTTACAATGACTTGGGAAATCCTGATGAAGATATTGATCTTGCAAGGCCGATTCTGGGCGGTGAAGAAAGACCATATCCTAGGCGTTGTCGCACTGGTCGTCCACCATGCAAGTCTGGTAATGCTTAGCTTCATACTTAAAGAATTTGTTGAATGCCGAAACTTGAGTGAGAAATTGGATCCAAATGAGATTCATAGTCTAAGTTAGAGCAGTACAACTATAAAGTAAGGAATCCTTGATGATATCATTGTAAATGTGCAACATTGTTTTCATGACTTACATAGAGATACTGAAGAAATTGACTAATGCCTATTCTAAACATTATTTTGAACTTTCAAGAAATTTAGTGGCTCAAGTAAGCTCAGCACTCACATTTCACACTATTATTATAATCTCTAGGAAATGATTGGTGTTGGATTGAATGAAGATTAACAATTAATTTTGCTATTTCTTCACACTGATGTAGATTGTGCTTTAAAACTCTGCTATTTAGATAGTCACACACTGATCAATTTGCAAAATAGATTACACTAATATACGACTCAAGTTTCCAGCATTTTGATTTCTTGCATCAGTTTCTGAAGAAGGGATTTCCTCAAATTTACCTCCTTTGAAAGATATAACTGCCACAGTCATCTTCGTTTTGAGTTGCTTCTGATAGGTAATGCATATCACTATTCACTACTAACATTTATGTGTGAATGTGTTACATACAGATCCAACTGCTGAGAGTAGGATAGAAAAGCCCCACCCTGTGTACGTTCCTAGAGATGAAACGTTTGAAGAGGTCAAGCAAGCAGCTTTTTCTGCTGGAGCCCTGAAAGCGGTGTTACACAATCTGGTACCAGCACTGGTTACTACACTGTCAAACTCAGATGGGCAGTTTAAGAACTTCTCTGATATTGACGACTTGTATAAAGATGGTGTGGTTTTATGTAAGAAGCAGGGCAGTGGTTTGCTGCTTCCAACAGTTATAAAGAAACTCTTCAATTTGAGTGAAAAGCTGTTGAAGTATGAGCTCCCATCGATAATCTCAAGTATGCGTTGTGTCTTATCTTGCTGTCAAGAAAAACGTTTGTGGTAATTTCTGCTACTAATCGTTACTTTCTAAAATTTCAGGAGATAGGTTTTCTTGGCTGCGTGATAATGAATTCGCTCGCCAGACATTGGCTGGTGTCAATCCTGCAAGCATAGAAAGATTAAGGGTATAATGTCATGGTCTATTTACCTTTTGAAGTCTTGACTTAATTTGTAGCAACTCATCTTGGATGGCCTACTACAGGAATTTCCGATTGTAAGCAAGTTAGACCCTGCAGCCTATGGATCCCTGGAATCAGCTCTTACTAAGGAAATTCTAGAGCGTGAAATGAATGGAATGAGTGTAGAAGAGGTAAGCGCATCGTGTGAAAACAACAGATTCTATGTGCTTCACCTTCTTATTTTACTCAAGAATGCTCTATGATCCAGGCAATTGAACAACATAGACTATTTATCCTCGATTTCCATGATATGGTCTTACCTTTTATCGAGAAGCTGAACTCTCTGGAAGGTAGGAAAGCCTATGCCTCTAGGACAGTTTTCTTTTACAACAAAGCTGGTACTTTGAGGCCAATTGCCATCGAGCTTAGTCTACCACCAACTCCTTCTGCATCTCAGAGGAAAAAAGTTCTCACTCATGGACATTCTGCTACGGCAACCTGGACGTGGAAATGGGCCAAAGCTCATGTCTGTTCAATTGATGCTGGTATTCATCAACTAGTGAACCACTGGTAAGTGAAAGTCACATGCTCATATTGATATTATGTTGCAGCTATGGCCTAATTATTGAGCATAAAGTTGCTTGCCCATCTGTGATGCTTAAATTTTAGGTTGAGGACTCATGCTTGCATGGAGGTATATACCATAGCAGCTCATAGGCAATTAAGTGCAATGCATCCAATTTTCAAGTTACTACATCCATACATGCGATACACATTGGAAATCAATGCACTGGCACGCCAAAGTTTGATTAATGGGGGTGGTGTCATCGAGGAGTGTTTCATTCCTGCCAAATATTCCATGGAGATTAGTGTTGCTGCCTATGATCGTATGTGGAGATTCGATATGGAGGGACTACCCGCAGACCTTCTCAGGAGGTATGATTTTTTGTGTATTATGTAACCTTATGAAAATTGCAGCCTCTTAGAATTTTATGTTTAACAAAGAATTTAGTATTCTTGTAACACCCTGAATTTAGACTTGTATTGCTTAGAGAATGGTTTTTTTTTTCTTTTATAAGCATTTTACATGATCTGGAATGATAATGTTGATCATTCATTTGGTGGAAACTGGAGGTTCTGTTCGATTTTGAAAATCTTGGTTTCTAAAATCTCATATGGTACTTGGAATTTTCTTGATAATATGGTACTAGGAATTTTAGCAGATCTATTTTGTGTCGTTTTTTGTAGGAACAACTCAACAGATTCTTTTTAATTGCAAAATTGTTTCTTGGAGGAATATTTATATTCAAACTAACCTAGTTTGCTTCTCCTGTGTCCCTAAAAAAGTTCTGGATATACAGTGAACCTTTATGACTTGGTGTTTTTTATTAGAATTTTCATACTGTTATAAAATGCAATTTGTTTCACAGTTGGATGTATGAGTATCCTAGGAAAACATTTTCTTTAACTTGGAAATTCTCCTCCAGGGGTATGGCCGTGGAGGACCCTTCAATGCCGTGCGGCATAAAGCTCGTCATCGAGGACTACCCATATGCAGCCGATGGCCTCCTCGTATGGTCTGCAATCAAAGACTGGGTGCATGACTATGTCACCCATTTCTATCTTGACAACGAAAGTATTGCTTCTGACACAGAACTCCAAGGTTGGTGGGATGAGGTAAAGAACAAGGGACACCATGACAAGAGGAATGAACCTTGGTGGCCTAGGCTAGAAACTGTGGAGGACTTGGAGGGTATACTGACAACCATAATATGGACTGCGTCAGGACAGCATGCAGCCTTAAACTTCGGCCAGTATCCCTTCGGTGGCTACATGCCAAATCGCCCCACGCTCATGAAGAAACTTATTCCTGACGAAGAAGACCATGAATACGAGAAATTTCTGCGCCACCCCCAGTACACTTTCTTATCTGCTCTCCCGTCGCTGCTCCAAGCAACGAAGGTTATGGCAGTACAAGATACGTTGTCAACGCATGCACCAGACGAGGAATACCTGGGTCAGGTGCATGACGCACACACGCATTGGATCAACGACAGGAAGATCCTCAGCGCGTACGAGAATTTCTCTGCCAAGCTGCAAGACATAGAGGTGATCATAAACAAGAGGAACAGGGACAAGCATCTGACGAACAGAACTGGAGCTGGGATTCCTCCCTATGAGCTGCTGCTCCCCACATCTGGTCCCGGAGTAACCGGCCGGGGGATCCCGAACAGTGTTTCTATTTGATCTTGGCACTGGTTGAATGTTGATTCTTTATTATTGCAGTTGCCTTAGAATACTTTTTCCATCAAGGGGAAATCATTGGGTAGGGCATGTACTGATAGATATGTACTGATAGCTAGAGTTGTATCCATGTAATGCCTGTCATTTCAAATTTTCTTCGTTGCTTCAATGGCTGGCTGCGATGTGCCAACTGGAAATAGAAGAATTTGTTGTATGTGATTAAAGACTAAAGACTTTCGGACAATAAAGATTAAAGAGCTCAGCATTGTGAGTTTGGCGTTGTTCTGCACGGTGTGATGTGTCAACCCCGTCAGGGGATGGACATGGTTGAATAAATTAATAGGCAATTTTATCACTGTTACAACATGTAAGCAAGATATGTATGCATATTCAATGGGGAACAATAAGAGATCGACCGGGATATCAAGTAAATTAACAAGTGAGAACAATTTGTACTCAAACTTGACTTGAACAACAACTCTTCTGTCTTGCTAGAACCCCAAGAAAATGAAAAGGACGAGAACAATGTTCATGTAGAAAAACCGTAGAAGTGATCAGTGTTGTTGAGATTATGTCTTGAATTCATTAACGAACGTCTGTTCAAATGTTTGTTTCATCACTATTGCAACATAGAACTTTTGCGGATGTCCGTGCATACATCTATTTCATCGCACTACAACAAAGAACTTTTGCGAATGTCCTAAATAGATGTTTGCTAGTATATTGCCATAACTCAGAAGAAAAACAGACGTCAACTCCAAATGTATGTTGAAGCGTTGCATCAATAAAGGATAAAAATGGATGTCTGTTTCGATCGTAGTTTGAATCCAGAGTTTCAAATAGATGTCCATGTAGATGTCCGTTATAGTTGTTATAAATATATAATCTTGTTTTAAGGTATAATAATGCATGTGTTTTTTTGACTTGTAACCCTAGATGGAGATGACGACTATTTTCCTACACTTCTTCCTCATCCTTGTACTACTAAACTATGGTGGATTTGAGTTCTCCTCCGTGCGTAGACGTTGGCTTGGATCGAGTCACATAAATTCTTTGTATTATGTGATGTATTCTTCTTTCTTTCTTCTTCTCTTATGGTATTTTTTTATTCATGAGTTTTGGTTGTTGGTTTGCATTATTCCATATATCCTCCACACGTTTTCAATCCATATCTTCGATCTGTGCAATGCTTTAACAAGTGGCATCAAAACTCTATTGTTGAGTTATTCGATTGCTCATGTGAAGATATCTACAACCAAATTTGAGATTGAAAAGTTCAACCGAGACGTCAACTTCTGTCTTTGGCAAGTGAAGATATATAGTTTCTTAATCCAAAACGTATTGAAGAAGGCTATCCTTGGGAAAAAAATGAAGCCGAGTACCATAACAGATGAATAATGGGAAGAACTCGATAAAAAGGCATTGACCATGATTCAATTCTCCATGTCAGTGAAGTCTTGCGTGAGATTATCCATGAAGATAGCGCAGCGAGTGCTTCGAGGAAACTTGAATCTTTATACATGATGAAGTCTCTTGCTAGCCATATACATTTGAAACAAAGGCTGTATATGCTTCGCATGAATGAAGGTATGTCTATTAAACATTACATGGATAAGTTTACTTTTATGATTATGGATTTAGAAAATGTTGATGTCAAGATTGACAATGAGGATCAAGCTTTATTACTTTTATGCTCTTTGTCACGATTCTTCAAGAATTTTCAAGAAACTTTTATTTATGCGAAAAACTTTATTTCTTTTGAAGATATAAAGTATTTTCTAAAAAATTAATAGATAGAGAATTAACCAGCGAAGGTGATTTGAAGATTGCCATGTTCACAAGGGGAAGACTAATGGAGAAAGGGTCAAATAACAACAATAATAGGTCCAATTTGAAATTCAAGTCTTGCAACTATTGCAAGAAGAAGGATTATATTTTGGAGGAATGTTACAAGTTATAAAACAAAAAAAGAGAGGAAGAATGATAGCAAGAATCAAGACAAGCCTGATGCAACTCATACAAATGTTGTTGATAAAGATTCAGAAGGTTTCGTTCTTCTTGCCATAAGGAAAGCCAATACAAGAATGAGTAAATACTTAACTCCGATTGTACTGATCATATGTGTCTTAACAGAGATTTATTCTACACTTATGAATCTATTGATGGTGAAGATGTGCTCATGAGGAATGACTCACCATGAAAAACTATTGGAAGTGGTACAGTTTAAGTTAAGATATATAATGATATAGTGAGGACATTATCCAATGTTCGTCATGTTTCAGATTTGACAAACAATTCATTTCTTTAGGCACTCTTGAATCAAATGGATTGAAATACTCAACTGAAAGTGGAGTTTTGACTATTTCCAAAGGAGCTCTTGTTGTTATTAAAGCCAAGCGTGTTGGAAATCTATATATCTTACAAGAAAGAACAGTCACAAGTTCAAGTATATCGGTAATATTATCATTACTTAATCCTCAAGATGATACAACAAGATTGTGGCATTTAAAGCTAAGACATATGAACAAAAAAGGGATAACATTGTTGAGCAAAAGAGACTCCTCAATGGCCAGTGTACAGGAAAACTTGACTTTTGTGAGCATTGTGTACTTGAAAAGATGAAAATAGTGATATTCAAAATAGGTATTCATAAAACTAAAAGCAAGTTAGATTATATTTATTCAGATTTGTGGAGTCTATCATGTGTTACATCCTTTGAAAGTACTTGATATATGTTGACTTTTCAAGGAAAGTATGAGTTTACATGTTGAAGTATAAAGATGAAGCATTAAAATACTTCAACAGTGGAAAGTTCTAATGGAGACTTAGATAAGAAAGAAAGTCCGATGAATAGTTAGATAAGGGAATTGAATTTTGCAATTCATAGTTTGATGAATTTTGTAAAGATCAAGGCATTAGGTGCCACCATACTACTCCTTATAGTCCTCAATAGAATGGTGTTGTAGAATGAATGAACTGAACTCTACTTGAAGGAGTCTGATGCATGTTGTTGAATGCAGGTCTTTCTAAATCTTTCTGGGCTAGGGCCATGTCTACTACTTATTATTTGGTGAACTGATCTTCAGCATTATAACGCCTCCAATTCTCATAATAATTTAAAACAATTTAAATTATAGAAAACTAAAAGCTAAACAGAAAAATCAACTACCAGGAACCTGTGTGTGTGGCTACAAGACTCCAAACTATGTGCACTATGCTAAAACTCATCTGCATGTCTACACCTACAACCTAAAACCACGAAGAAAGCGTGAGTGACAAAGGTCACCTAGCACATATCCCATGAAAATGACGGAAAACAAAACTATAATTAATTTTCCTTTAAATTCATTTTGCAATCATTTTCTCTAAAATCCCACAAACCAGGCCCATAAGGCCAAAAATCACAGGAAACGTGGCCCACACCAGCCAAAACAACAAACATGACTCTACCAATCCTAAACCACAAATAGAATCCTCAATGGCCAAAACCACACACAGTGAGTCAAGAAGCCCGACGCCAAGCAACCAACTTTAGCCTCAAGTAGTTACCAAGGTGCACTACACTGCCACGATGTGCCACCTTGTGCAGAAGCCGCGTTGTCCCACGATTCTCTCACCTGGAGAACTCTCACAAAGCCAACCCTTCTAGGGAGGCGGTCCTGTCTCTCAGGAAGCTACAAGCTATAGGGCACTTGTCCTACCCCCACTAGCTACCATAGGGTACGCCTCCTCACGACGTCCTCAGTGTTCAAGAGGGAGTGTCATACCTCCACACCCGACAACACCCGAGCCTCAGTGCTCACAATGACAGCAGGAGTATCATACCTCCCCGTCATGTCATAAGACACCTCAACCTGTAGACCACAATCCTAACATTGGGACGACAGTCAAGGAGTCTCATACCTCCAAGACCCGATAACTCTCAGCCTCAGATATCTTGGTCTTTGACTTCAACCAAGGAGACACGCCCGACCACCCGAGAATGTTGTCACATTCCCTCGTTCCGACGACACAATCCCACGATGTCTCGGACCGCACACAAAAAACTAGAAAAATCATTTTCCAAAACGGGTTAACTCATCTCTTTGAAAACTATTTTCAAACCATTTTATATCTTTGAAAACTCATTCAAAAATCTCAACAAAACAACACATCAAGTGTTCCACAAGACCACCACTGATGGCCTACGATTCCATCTCAAATGGACAAAATAAACCAATCCGGAAAATCCACGGAAATCACATTTTATAAAACAGTTAGGCCCTGATTCTACATACCAAAAGGAGATCGGTATACCATAATCTCCTAGATCGGAAGACTGACCAAAATCAGTAGACAAAAATAGGTGCAGACACTCAAACGGTAGATCGAAAACCGGATCAGTCGACCGAAAGTTCCTAGTTCGGTAGACCGAGTAAATCCAGTCGACCGAATCAGAACACATTGGTCAATACTCATAGCCAAAGAAAGGTACACCGAGGAGATTCGGTAGACCGAATTTCAACTAGAGGACCTAATCTTACAGAAAAACGACATACTGAAATGATTCGGTATGTCGTTTTCTGCGAAACCAAAAAATGGCCCAGGGCACTCACTTGTAAGATCACCCAAAATGGGACCAAGAGGTGGACCCCTAAAACAAGCACCACAAAATCCAACTAAAACATTTATGGCAGACCCTTGAGTCTATTCCAAATCCACACAAACAAAACCGAAATCCATTTATCATGTAAGGAGAAATAAATTTGAGAAACCATAGGGGTCAAAAACGACCCAAAACCACTCAACACCATAAATGGTCATAAATGCCACCATAAATCATCATAAATTTACAATAAATTCAAGGAATGTAAATTTACCTAGATTCCACACATTCCTATCATTTTCTATCATTTTCATGCTTTCTACAACACATGGTGAGGTGTGTACCTGAAACGAGCTCTCCAACGACCCAACTCGCTCTCCAACCAACTACCGACCACCATCGGCATGCACGACTACCATAGGAGCCTCCTCGACCTCCAAAGCTCTAGCCATGCCAATGCCGAGCCACATGACCACCTCTACCTCTCGCTCGCTCGCTCTCTCTCTCTCTCTCTCTCTCTCTCTCTCTCTCTCTCTCTCTCTCTCTCACTAGTGCACGAAACAAAGGAGGAAGAAGAAGGCAGGGGAGGAGGGAAGGGTGGGGAGGTGGGAAGGGTGAGGAGGTGGGGAAAGAGGGGACAAGGAAAGTAGGGCAGGAGTGGGGAGAGGTGGAGAGGAGGAGTGTGCCCGAGGGAGGAGGAGG
>JAMKQA010174417.1:0-12213 GCA_024699735.1 Posidonia australis
CGACATTTCATATAAGTAAACGAGAAACCCATTAAAAGACCGATTTTCAGGCGCACGAGGGTGCCTAATACCTTCCTCGTGCGTAACAGGGATCCTTGAACAATTTTCTAGTTTATGACCATCTTTTCCATTGGCTTTATCGCTTGATTTGAATGTTTTTAAGCGGTTTTCCCCGTCTTCTGTTTTTAATAGACTAGGTGGCGACTCCTGCTTTTTTATCATTATTTTTATTATTTTTGCCGTGACTTTTCCGATCCTCGCGCATTTGGCCTTTCGTGTCAATCCCGAGGCTGTCACCGGCATGGTTACACAAAGCTACCGCCACCAGAAGAGCACGCCCTCCCACTGGTCATTTCTATGATAGTCAATGACTTCCCTTTGACAGGAGTGCTTGTTGACACTGGTGCTAGTCAGAGTGTCTACTCCATATCCACCCTCAACTATGTCGGTGTTGAGGAAGATTGGATTACTGAACACAGTTTCGCCTGTGTAGCATATGACGGAGGCGTAAGAGTGGTGGTCAATACAACTCAACTAGACATTACCATCGATCCACTAACTACTACTACAACAGTCGTCATCATGGAGCAAGACCTAGCTAAACCCCTAATTTTACGGAGATCCTGGCTAGTAGAAATCATGGTTGTTGCCTCCCTAGTGCACCAATGTTTAAATTCAAGCATCAAGGGAGGGTAGTCACCGTTCGAGTAGATCACAATGTAGATGAGGGGATGACCTGGCTACAGTCATCGTCAAAGCCCATCAATGGAGAACCAACCTCGGAATTGCCTAATGGGTGGTCGGTAGGAGGGTGGATCGATGATCCTTACTAGCATGATGATACACCAAGCTTCCAAGGATTCCAAGACGGGACATGTATGAGCCTCACATGAAGACATGTCCAGCAACCCTATGCGGGCCTTATGCAGCAAAGTCCATTTGTACTCTATCGTGGACAGATCGAGCACCAAAGGAAGTCCCTACTAAGAAGGCCTACGTCACTAATCACATCTACCCAAGCTCGTGAAGCTCACCAATAGGCCCCTATCACTAGGATGGGCTGGATTTCATATCAAGTCGCGCTACCTCCAGCCACTGTGGAAAGAGTCTCCCCCCCCCCCCCTTACAACAAGAATTTGAAGTACCCAGAAGAACAGAAGGGGAGTATGATATCCTAGAGAAGCTAAGAAAGACGCAGGCAAGAATCTCCATCTATGAGCTGATCAAAGCCTCTGAGCGACATCGCGATATCTTGATGGATGTCGTGAAGAAAGCCCAAGTCCCAGAAGACATGCCTATGAAATCTCTGGCAGTAGTGGCGGTTGCAGCTTTTGTTGAACCAACCTTGTTTTTTACAAACTCTGAATTAACTCCTCCTGAAAGGAGGACTCTGCCTTTAAGTGTCACTATGAAAATAAACAATTTTGAACTCTCTAGTGTGTTGGTTGACATAGGAGCAACCTTAAATATATGCTCCCTAAGTACTTTTAATCTGCTTGGACTTAAAGAAAATCAAATGTGCCCAGCAGCTCTAACTTTGTTGGGTTATGACAATAAAACAAAGAAGGCACATGGCAAAATCAATGTCAAGGTCGCCATTGGCCTGATAGAAATAGAGATCGAGTTGATAAAAGTCAACGTGCCTATCTCCTGTCGACTCTGTGGACATGGATTTTGAGGGGGTGTATAGAATTGTTGAGGTGTCCACTCACTTCTTCAATCCTTACAATCGCCACTTGTCTTTTCTTCATTCGGATGACTGACAAGATGCCTGCATAAGTGTGTTGAGGTGGGTCCTTAGTTTATTGGATCAGTGGAAAGATGTTGTCCAGTGGCTTCCTCGAACTATGTAAGCTATCTCCTTCCTTCAAAAGAAACAAATCAAAGGTCTAAATTAGTTCTAGTGTAGTACACAGTAGTGGGAAAGCAAAAGATAAACATGAATAAAAAAAACTGACACTAACCGGGACTTGCCCCCGCATGCAAGTGCTCTGAAATTACTTTATGAATGAAATGCAAAAAAAATTATGAAAGAAAAAGATAATAGGAAATGATGACTCTATCACTCTCGTGCGCTTTAGGATGGATGATGAAAGTGGGGAACCAGCGGACGGAGCTCTGGGATGTGTCTTGCTCTTGAAAATGGTTGGTTTCTCGTGAAACCAGATAGAGTAGGGCTAGAGAGTCTCCCTTGCACAATCTCTCGGAGGGATAGGAAGCACCTTAGGGTTTCTCAGGCTATGCAAAACTCTCTCTCTCGCGTGTGATTCTCGAATTCTCTCCTCTAATTATCGGGCTCGGTCCCTCAGTGGCTCAAGGAATCTATTTATAGAGTTGAGGCGTCAAATCCCAAAATCTGGCAAGAAATCTCATTTAAAATTAAGTCGTTTATAGGGCGGTGACGAGATGTATCAAGTCACTAGTGAGACAGGCAACGACAGCAGATATCCCATTTTTAAGCATACATTGAGAATCATGTCAGATGGCAATCAAATATTCTGCATCAGCTAGTCGCCACCTCAAGTGGCGACAACAGGGGATTTTCCATTTTCGACTTCATACAGAGAAACATGTCAAATAGGCAAGATATATTCCACGTCTGCACGTCACCGGTACACATGACGTCTAGATACTAAAGAAGGAAAATTGAAAAAACTTAAGATCATGAAATATCTATTACGAATCCATTAGCCAACCTTAATCAAATCAATCCCAAAAATCATACTCGTAATAGCGAGATATTTAAAATCAATTTTCAAATCCAAGATTCACTTAAAATATTAAATAAATTTGATTTGTAAATCAAATCAATTAAAAATTACGAGAATTCCTCAATTAAAATCATGGATTGATATAAAATATTTTGATTCGTAATTACCTTCATTTTGGATTTTATCTTTTTTTTTAAGCATTATTTCCAATTAAAATGTAATAATAATAGAAAATCTCATTTTAATTGTAAAATAAAGATATAATCTTAACTTATTGTCATCTCTTATTTCCATGATTTTCCTGAACTATTTAACATTCACATATATTTAGATGATATGTTATATATCTTAAGTACTTTGGAAAATGATAGAAATAATATTAATAATGGGAAAAATGATGATAAAATTTATACATGTCCCATATATTATGTTGAAGCCCATGATGATAAAATATATTGAAGAATCCATGCCCGATGTTAGTCGTCGCTCATTAAGGTGTCTATTTGTAGTCACCTATATAAGTGGCGGCATATCATGTCGCCGCGTAAAGAGGCGACTAGACATGTCAACCTATGAACTGATGGTAGCATGGCCTCTTTGCAACTCCAACCCTGTCTTTTTGGAAAATGACTTAGAAATCCCTTAAATTATAAAAACATTCATTTAGAACCAAAATACTCAAAATTGCCACCATTTTGAGTAGGATGAAAGTGTTAGTTTTACCAAAACTAATGATTCGCACCACAAATGTCCATGAGATTGAAACCTGCCACTAGTTTGAAAGTGTTAGCTCTGCCACAATTAATGACCTTGAATCCAATAAAATCGAGAATGCTTTTAAAAGTTTAAGGAATAATCTGGAAAATATGTTAAAACTCCTTAGAAATGAAATTTGGGGCACCTCAAAGGTTCTTATCCTTACTAGCTCTGGAAAATGCGAAAATGAGATATCTACAAATGCATTCCTTGGAGTTGATCTTGGGACAAGATTAACTTCAAGGTAAGACTGATATCCCCATTGAGCATTTCCTAGGAAAGAGAGGTTTCTAACAAGCAATTTGCCACGGGGTTCCAAAGAGAATCAACACTTGTTCGTTTTGGAACATAGTCACACAGCCAAAAAGGTGAAGAGGGTGATTAGACTTGGTTTCGGAACATAGTCACACAGCAAAGTGGTTCATATAACCAAGGATGTTGTCATAGTAAGGGCTCAATCACGGAGGGGTCAAGCCGGGGCTATGTGTCGCAGTCGGTGTTGAGACCATATCAACCATGTAGAGAAGTCATCTCAATGGGGCAGAAAACTAAGATGACCGTGGGGAATTACTAGATCACCGATCGGAAGGAAAAGGTAATTTAGTGGCTCATTGTTTGAGAGATCACTCAGATTGGAATTGTAATTCGAATAGGTTGAAACTTGAATAGGCTTTGGGAGGATCACAATTCTAAAGGTTTCTAACACTCATGAAGAACTTTACTCCGTCCACGCTCCACTTCCGATGCATGATTCCTAAATGCATGGATGCATGATTCAAGCACACAAATGCAGAGTCAACATACGAAATGCGATAATTGGTCCATATGACAGGTTAGGTCGGCAAGGTACGGGTGGTCCCTAGTCATATAGACATATGTAAGATGCGTGAATGCAATTAGTTGTGGTCAAGTGTTTTCCGTCCTCGAGTGTGACCAATACTCTCGGGAAAGGACCGTCATCCCACAACTCGATTTGATAGAGAAAGGAGTTCTATGAATAGAGAATCAGGTGAGGAAATGAACCTTTCCTTTGCCAAACCAGGGTTTTGCCTCTTTGTTAGAATTACGTGTCTATGTACACGGTAGAGACTCCAAAGGTGGGAGCTCATTCTCGGCAGAACTTCTCGTAGTGCCTCGGTGGGACTTTGACATGATGCACACGATGGGACCTGAAGTGGCCTCTCAATATGGCTTGATGTACTTGTGCAATGATGAGATATTTGTCGACGCATCCAAGGGCGCCTATAGTAGTCGTCGATTATTAAGGCATCTATCATAGTCACCGCTACCGACAACGACTGGCAAGAACTTCCTTATTCATACTCGAATTCAGACTGTTTCCTGGGACATTATATATATGTGTCTTGTATGGCCTGTTCGTGCACATTCTCCGTGCTACGAGCCTTCTTTCTCTTCTTTTGCATTGGTCAAAAAGCTCCCATCCTTCTCCTCTTCTACTTTTGTCATAGAGAAGGTGGTGGACATACCCAATCACCTAATGCAGGTGTTTCGTGAGAACAAGGTATGTTTCTCTCCCTTACTCCTGTTATTCCTTGCTCTTACATGCCTCTTTGTGTTTACCTCTTGTTCTTCTTGCTTCTTGTGTTTCTCTATGCTTAATTGCTTGTATTATAAGTCATAGTCAACCTCACAGAATGCCCGAATTTCCACAATTCTTTCTACTATAGCCTCCTGTGGGTGCCACTTCTGCTTAATTGCGCAAAGGCCAATAAGCATGTCTGTGAAGGCAACGGTTTTGAGAATTTGCTGACCTTAGTACATGCTCCTCTTCCTTCGCCACTTCTACATGCGCTGATGGCTTTCTAGAATGCCTCCACTCATACTTTCAACTTTGCTTGTGGGGAAACTTTGATATCATGTGAGGAAGCCACCACCCTTCTCGATCTTGCGGTTGAATCTACGTTATTGCCAAACGATCGCTTCACCATATCTATTGAGACCGTGGATGCCAGAAAGATAGGTTGGTTAATGGGTGAAGGCCAAGAGGCTAGTAAAGCTTTAATGCACGGGGGAATACTCTATCTCCGAGGCTTGTAGGAGGTCATCTGTACTCACGAGTTATCCTCGACAGAGCTGCAGATGTGCTTGTTCATTAGAGTTGGGGGACTGTCATTGTTTGCAGACGATCATTTCACATTGGACCTTCACCACGTTGATCTCCTTATGCTGGTGGCAGCTCGTCCTGATCTACATTTCACTTCGACAGTTCTTGCATACACTTTGGAGGGGCTATCAAGTCCTTCATGTTCTAGAAAATTCTTTGGTTCTCCCTTCCTTCTTCATAGCTGGTTCAAGTCCCATTGCTGTTGCTGTTCTGACTTCGACAAGTTGAGCTTCAACGACTGTGTTCTCTGCTTAAGCAGGCTATCCTTGGAGGACTTCGACTATGTGCCATGCTACTTGAGGCTTTTAAGGTAAGAGTGATAACCATAGTTCATCCACATTTGGAGCTTATTTTGGTGGGGGGCAACTTTTTCATGTTATACGTGATCCACTATTGTCTGCAGCTGCTGAATCAGGGGCTCTCCATTCCAGCAGATTCAGTGTTGACTCCTTTGATTCGTGCCCGCAAAGAAGATGGCAACCGTGACAAGAAGATGGTGTTGGAGTACATAACTCGTTGGGCTTACATCAGCCGACGGATCTCCATAAAAGGTGCAAGACTTTCGACAGCCACTTAGGGAGTTACAGGAGTCCAAGTATATGTAGTGGCATTCTCGCCTTCGCCCTTCTCCACAGCAGTATGTTGAGGACAGGGAGCAATTTGACCAGATACTCGAAATTCGAGACTGACTTTATTAGTTATATTTTTGATGTATTACCATTTTTTAATTCAATTGGGATTTTTTTTATGTTTATGAAGTTTGTTATTAATAATATCATTATTATTTTAAAAGGGTTAATAAATTTTGGGGTTTATTTAATTTTGTTTCTTTTATTTCATAAATTAAATTAATTTTTATTGGTGGAAAGGTCCTAGAGTTGGAGTCGCCTCTCGTACCGGTAACTAATGCTGACTTGGCCTACAAAATATGAAACAACACGACTGTGACCATGCTGGTGGAACCCTACATGGTTCTCCTACGATGCGTGGAAGCATACAAGGAGTCTGGATACGGTCACGGCGAAGATGGTGAATCCGAAGAAGAAGACTAGGCTCAAAAACACCAAAGAATGATAAGAAAAGTATAAGGAAAGGAGTCGCCACCTAGTCTTTTAATGGAAAGACGGGGAAAACCAAATACAAAGGAAAAATCAAAAGAAATCAAGGCGAAGAAAACATATGCATGCTCCGTGCCTAATGGATGTAGTGCACAAATCAATGCAAGCCAGAGAAAGGGTAAGGATTCTTGTTACGCATGGGGAAGGAGTTAGGCACCCCCATACGCCCGAAGAAATCGGTCTTTCAAGGTTTCCTGCTTGCTAATAGTCTACTGTGTGTATGCTTGCCTATTCTAAGTACACATACCTAATATGACTGGAAAAACATGCCAAATCAAAGAGAAGAAATGAAAAAAATGATAATTCAAGGGACAATGAAGACATTGCAAATGCCACTTTACTGTACACCTGTGGGTGATGAGGAAAATCGTGAAAATCGAGAATACTCAGAAAGTGTCACACAATCAATGGAAACTAGAAGAAATCCGAGAAAATCAAACTGGGGAAAATAATCCTCATTCTGATCAATGTCAACATTGTCAAGCATGTTAATGTACGCCTTCGGGCGATGGAAAGCCAAATCAAATCAAAATCGTAAAAAGTTGGAAGAAATCCGAGAAACAATGTGAAAATTGAGTTTGAAACAAGTCAGAAGTGTGTGCATAATGCAAAAAAGAAGACATAAGAAAATATGCATGAAATGGGAAACAAAGTGTACAAAATGCATGTGTGAGTGAAAATGTAAATTCCATGGGCTTTTGTGCAAAATTCCCAAATTCTAAATGAAGACAGAAATTCTGAGGCTAAATCAGCAAAATTACATAGGATTCCTAGGGTTCAACATTGCAATTTTGTTAGTAAAACATTTATTTAATGCAATTCTGAAGAAATTCAAGGTTCAATGTGCAAGAAATTGGTCTTGAGTTTGAAACCCAAGAAGTTCTGGGACTGTTGTGCAATTTCTCCCTAGAAAATATGCATTTTGTGAGAAATCAGTGAAATTTAAGGGCTAAAATGTAATTTTTGAACACATCTAAGTATATATTTAAATTCCCAAGGTTTAATTTGCAATTGTGCCAGAAAAATATGAATCCAAAGCAGTTTTAGTAAAGCTTAGGGTTTTTTTATGCAAGATTCTGGACTTAAAATGTATGAAAAGTAACTTTAGGGGTTTCTTTCAAACTTTTAAGCCTGGAAAGCATTAATACAGATTTACAGGGGGTCCTCTGCAATTTCCAAAACAGATATTATTTAAAAAACTATGCAAGGACCTAAATGTAAGAGAAAAGGATTTGTTTGCAAGAAAAAGAAAAGATCAGAATTTTTTAAAAGAAAAACTATTTTTTATTTTTTTTAAACAACATACGACGATCGCCGACGACGGAGTCCCGCCGTCGACGACCGTCTGGGATGCCTCGGAAGGGCATCACGATGCCTAATCAAGCATTAGGCTCTACTGGGAGCAAGAGAAGAAGAAGAGGAAGAGATCTAACGGTTTGGATAGGGATTTCGATGGCTGAAACCCTCCTCCCGTCTCTCTCGCCGTCGATGCATCTCCGGTGACGGCGTCGTGGAAGGAGGAGGCTCTGGAGGCAACGAATCAGTTGCTCAGGGGTCCAGGAAGCTTGGGAGAACGAAGAGGATGAGTTTGCCCCAATCAAGTGGCAAGAATGGTGGTGTGAGCACCTCCCCTGATCTCGCTCTAATGGCGCTCTGGTGACGGTGATGGTGGAGGCGACTCAGGGCTCAATTTGGGGCCTTGGCTGCTCAGGTGAGTCGAGGAGCTCTGGGGAACGTTTCTCTGGGGTCAGTGGATCACTACAGAGTGCTGGATCATGTTCTCTACAACCTTTCTTCTCCGACGAGCTGCTCTTGGCGACTTGCTGAGGTGGTTTCATGGTGTCCCGAGGGGTGGAGAAGCAATGGAAGATTTGACCTAGTAATTTCCCCCACACCAAGACACGAATCCCTCAATGGATTCGTGCCCCCACCTCGATCGCCGAAAATTAGGTCCAACGACCTACTAAACCCGCACTTCCGGCCAATTAAGCCCTAATCACCCACTGGAATAGCTCCAAGGAGGCTGTGGAAGATCCAGGGGAAGACAACGAGAAAAATTGAGCTCTATTCAATGGCTCACCTGGACTGGCAGTGGAGTTGGTTGTCGGAGCTAGTCAGAGGCCGTCGGAGCTTGCCGGAGGTGGCCGAAAACTGCGAGTTTTCTCCTCCCCGAGCTTCCTCTTTGCTCCTGGACCTCTCTGGTTGCTTTGGTTGTGAGAAAATAGCTTGGTGACTCTCCTTTTGGATTTTTCCAAGTTTTTCCTCTCCTTTTGTCTCCCTTTTTTCTCTTGTAAATGGGGGGGTATTTATAAGCTTGCAAATGGCTAGGTAGGTTGCTATGGGTGGTTATGGTTACTTATAGGTTGTTATGGTAGAGTGGGAAGTAGTTAGGGTTTGTTTAGGTAGTTATAGGTTGTTATGGTGAAGGAGGGAATTGGTTAAGTTTGTTTGAGTGGTTAGAGGTTGTTATAGGTTGTTATGGTGAAGGTGGAAATTGGTTATAGGTTGTTAAGGTTTGAAATTAGGATTTAGGGTTTGACTTAGGGTTTTGATTAGTTTTGGATTTTGGATTTGATTTAGGTTGGCTTTATGGTTATAGGGTTTTGAACTAGGATTTTGGATTAACTTTGGATTTTGAATTTGATTTAAGTGGATTTTAGGATTTTTAAATTAACTTTAGGGTTTTGAACTAGTTTTAGGGTTTAGTGCTAAGGTTTAGGTCTAGGGTTAGGGTTTTGAATTTGATTTAAGAAACTTTTAGGATTTTGAGTTGATTTTAGGGTTTTAAGTTAGTTTTAGGGTTTAAGGTCCCATTGCAAGCATATGGGGTGTCTATAGTGGCAAAGGATGGCTTCTCCAAGAAGGCATTGTTTCGTCGCCGCTAATTTTGACAAGTCGCCAACATATATGGCGACGTGACTATCACAATGCCTGCTTAACTGGTGATGTGTCCCAAATGCTTTTATTTAAAAGCTTCGACATTGCCTCTCCTCCCTTCTTCTTTTCATTCCTTTCCTTTCTTCTTCCAACGCCTCCCTTCTGTGCGTCTGGCGGTCTCTGGCGGTTCACGACGGTCGGCGATGAGGTGTGGTGGTCTCCAGCAAGCCGATGGCAAACGACGACGAGTGGCGTTTCAACAAGGGTGATGGTGGTGTCGCAGGAAGCAGCGGTGACAGTGGTACTCACCGACGATGGAGGTACAGCCTCCTCATCTCTCCCCCCTCCTGTTTCCTTGCATTGTGTGGCCATGTTTGTGATGGGCTCCCCATGATGGGGTGACGGTGGCAGGACAGTCTCCAATGATGACGAGGTTGCTCTCCGATGACACGTTTGCGAGGGCTTGGATTGTTGGTGATTTGTGTTTTGATGATGGAAATTCTATTTTAGTGGATTCAGTGGAGTAATGGGAACTTTTGGTGGTTTGTGATTGTTATTTTTGTCCTCGTGGAGTGAATGTTTTGTGGAATTCATGTGTACTGGTGTTGTGATTTCATCGGTTTAAAGTTTTTATTGGTTAAAGTATGGGGCTTAAGTTTGCAAATTTATTAGTTAAATTTGTGAATTCACTGGATAAGCTAATTCTAATCATTTTGTTGTGGATTATACTGGTTAGGATGAAGTTGATTTGAAATTAAAATTGGAATCGAGAATTTTATTAATGAACTAATTGTGAATTGACATTGGTTAATTGGTTTAGAATTGGATTGCATACTTAATGGTTTAAAATTGTTAACTTTAGTGATTAAAGCTTAAATTTGTGAGGTTAACGGTTTTAGAAAGATTGGTGGACGTTTTTATTATAACTTAGGTTTTATTAATGTGCTAAACTTTGATTTACTGACTTGATTATTAAAGTTAACGATTATGATCTATTTACTTGGCCAAAATCTCCTCTCGTGCCTTTACAAAGCTTCAAGTGGGTCTGGTGATGAGCAGGGTTCGCCAGATGCACCTCGAGATGCGGTCCAGGAGGTTGAGAGAGGTGAGATGGGTCCTTCTCATGTGGGGGTGAGCTCCTCTCGTCCTCGCAAGCTGACTGCAAGGCGTCCACATACGCGGGCTTCTGCTAGGACAGAGGTGGACGAGGACTAAGTTGACAAGGATTTCCTTGAGTTAGGCGAGGTTCCCATCTATCCCCCTTCCAAGAGGGCTTGGACTGCGTCCGACCTTGCAGAGATCGGCCAGGTTTGTTTTAAGTTAATAGCGCTTTATTTTTGTTATTTGTTTGTGGTTTATTAACTTAAGTTCTGTTGATCTGTCTTAGATGCCTTCTCTAGGACGTACTCGCTTAAGTTGGGATCTACTCCACGACGTATACAATCGCCTCCCAGAGTTTCACAAGGAGCGATTGTAGTATATGGGCTTCAGACACTTCTTGCAGATTCCCCCATTCGAGATCCACTTGGGACTATTGGCACCTTTTGCCAAAAGGCTTCATGCAACGTCAGGCAACTTCATTCTTGCGTGTTAGGGAGATGATGATCACCTTGGAGGACGTAGTCAAACTCGTGGGCCTGCTGATTGATGGTGAGCTTGTAGTTGCTGAGTTACAGATGGACTACAGTGATATTCTAGAGGCTTGTCACAATCTGCACCCTCCTCGCTTTGGACGATATTGCACCCATGTTAACGTTGGATGGTTGACACGCCGTCTTGAGGATCTTTTGCTTGCAGACGTCAGTCTTTCGGTTGTGGCCGATCAATAATTGCAGATTTTTCTGTCGATCCTGTTCCATCAGTTGTTTTTCGCCACTTCTTCTCAGATGCTATGGATGACTTTCACTCCTCTTCTCTTGGACATAGACCAGATCAGCTCCTATTCCTGGGGTTCAGTAGTTTTTCTACACTTCTTCTTAGATGCTATTCCTGGGGTTTGGCAGTTTTGGCTTATCTGCATCTACGTTTGGGGGCTTTATCCCTCGAGAGGACTCATTCCCTTTGCTTTATCTGGTTGTCTTCCTCTCTTCCAGGTGAGTGATGCTTTAAGTTTATTCACTTTGCTTTCGTGCCCACTTCATGTATTCTAGTGCCGACTTCTGGTGTGGCGGGCTTGGGTTTACAAGCACTTTCGCCATCTCTGCCCTGGCAAACTAGCAAATGGCCCGATTGAGTTCCCTCGGGCCCATCGGTGGAGCGATGTGTAGTTGGCTCCCTAGAGAGTGAGGCCTATGTGTCATTTGGGCCGCTTTCTTCTCGAAATCCTTCCCAGAGAGTGGGTGAGTTTCTAACCATAGTAATTTCTTCTTTATTTCTTATATCGAGCATCCTTGGATTTTGACTAGACTATTTTGTAGGTGTAGACTCCCCAATTTTGAGCTCATCTAGCAGCAGGCTCCTCCGGTTGATGCTCTGGTTGCAACCACCAAAACCCTAGCTCACACAAGCCTAATTAGGTTCACACTAGCCCACATGACCTAATAAAACACTAAAACGCAGTAAAATTCACTGAAAAATAAATAAAACACTTAATCCAGCTAAAATCCACCCAAAACCCAAATAAGAA
>JAMKQA010174418.1:0-10390 GCA_024699735.1 Posidonia australis
TCTTTAATTTTCTTCTCACGAGCAAAACGGTATGCCGCAACTTCAACGGTCTACTGTTTTCTCCTGAAACGGTATACCGTTTCTGGGACGGTATGCCGTTCACATGCATTCTTTTCTTTTTCGCTTCTGTTCCGGAGTGTCGTTGCTTCTTCCGATTTTTCCTGAAACGGAATGCCGTTCGATCCACGGTATGCCGTTTTTGGTTCATCTTGGATTTTTGCGGAGTTCCGATTTACATTCTGATTTTTGCTGGAACGGTATGCCACTCTTGATGCCGGTATGCCGTTTGTGATTTCATGATAAGACACTTATATCTTTTTCAAGTTAAAATATTTTATGAAAATATGCACAAGTAAATAATCATCAAAATTAATGTCATATTTATAACACTTGGTTCACTAGGTCGGTAGCAAGATGTCGCCCAGCGGCTTCCTTGTGCTTGTGTAATATTCTTCCCTTCAAAACAAACAATAAAACAAGAAACAAGAGATCTAGATTAGTCTAAGTGCAGTAAGAGTAACAAAAATAAACAATAAATAACATGAATAACTGAAATGAAATATTGACCAGGGGTTGTCCCCACATGCATATGCCATGAGCAACTATGCATGTAATGGTTTATGTTAATAAAAAGAAATGCATAATTGAAATGATACTTCCTTTACCCTTAGTGCCTTGACGTGGGGGGTCAGAGGAAGTGGAGGCATGTTTTACGGAGCTTTGGGGGTGCACTTTGGCTTGGACAGGAGATTATCTCTGGGATCTATGCTTTGACAGGAGGATTGGACATAGATGAGGGGCTGCAAGCTCTCTCCCTCTCTCGCTCTCTCTTAGATTTATCTCCTAAGGTTTGCAAAGTGGCTCCCTTGGGTTGAATACCTAGGGAGTCTATTTATAGAGTATGGGGGTTGGAGATCTCGTCATAGACAAGATACAGATCAAAGGCTAGGATCAAATTCGTAAAATCTAGCAAAAAATCACTTTTTAGATTTAGTCTCCTATGGAAAATGCGACAGAATCATCCAATTCTCGCTTGCACAGGTGACTAGATGATTGACCCCAGATTCCATGTATGTTGCGAATTGGCAGCTAGTTGGTACGAAATCTGTCACGTAAGCTAGTCGCTAGTGCATGTGGCACTTAGAGACTAAAAATGAATTTTTGCAAAAAATTAAGATCACAAAATATCAAATTACGAATCTATTTGCAATGTGAACACAATCAACATATAAAATCATTCTTGTAATTAAGAGATATTTAGACTATATTTCGAAATCCAAATCAAACTTAAAATGTTTAGCAAATTTAATTTAAAAATCAAATCTCCAATAAAGACGAGAAAATATCAATCAAAATCAAGGATGAATCTAATTTACTTTAGATTCATAATTATCTTGACTTTTGGATTGTATCTTTATTTTCTTGGCATTATCTTCAATTAAATATGAGCTATAACATTAAAATGTGATTACTTATCATTAAATCTCAATTTTGGTAAAAATAAAGATATGTGATCTTAATTATCAAGTTATCCAAATTTCAATAATTTTCTAGGATTATTTAACATTTATAATGATTTATATGATAAGCACATATTATTTAAATGTTGGAAAAGTATAGAAATTATAATAATTATGGGAAAAATCATGATAAGATTTATAAATATCCTAAATACTATATTAAAGTTCGGAATGACAAATTACTTACGGAGAGAATGCTAGGATTGTATTCGTCTTCTGCAGTCACGCTTGGACAACTAGTCGCCACTTGATGTGGCAATGATGCCTGAAGCCTATCAGATAGGCAACATCCTTGTGTTTTATAGTTTACCCGCTGTCTATTATCTTAATCCTCAGAGATGCATTAAAAACCTGGAAAAACACAGAAATTCCATGGGAAAAATATGGAAGAAGGGTAGAGATCCTTAGCCATGTGATTTGGGGTGACTCAAGGGTTCCTTTCCTAGGTGAACTTTGGAAAATGCAAAAATAGGAAATCTATAAGTTCCAAGCAAAATCTTAAATCTTAAATCTTGCAAAACACAAAACCTTGTTGGAATTAGCCCAAAGACACTGATCTCATTTCGACTAGAATTGGCTAAAACTTAGAAGCCAAAACTAAGCTTGATTCTTGCCTAAAACTAATTTTGAATTTGAAATCTGAAAATCTCTTTTTTCTGGTGTCACCTTGATTAGGGGTGACTTGGCTACACGTAATTGGAAGACGTACCAACCTCAACCTCTTGCACTACCATGGTGAAAGTTCCCGTGCAGGCATACCACCGTTCGAGCCAATAGGCCTCACTATTCTTTTCTCTTTTATATTTTCATTGCACGGAGATGTGTTCTTCTAATGCCCCACTATCTTGTCTTGGTGTTTTAAACTTTTTAGTGACTTTTCCCAATCCATTGCGAGCTCTCATGTTATCCTACCTGGCCCATTGTGAGCTCTCGAGCTACCTCACCTGGCCTAACTAACACCAACTTGCTTGACTAAGCACATAGCCTAGCCAACACTAGTTCTCTTGGCACCAAGTTTCTTTCACCTGGGGCCAACTAAAAAACTCTGAAATCTCTTTTCTAAAAACATGCATTTCTCTTTTCCAAAACTCATTTCTAAATCTTTCTGTAAAACTATTTTTTTCTTTTGAGATATCTCTTCTATAAATCTCTAGAAAACTCTTACTAAACAATATGCCAAAACACAAAAATTAGGCACAAAAATCAATTCTCATAAAATCCTCTGAAAACAAGTTATAGGGCCTGATTCGGCAGACTGAAATTCATTAGTATGCCAAACTACCCAAAATTTGAAAAGTGACCTAGGCCCTAGTTCAGCATATTAAACTCGTTTGGCATGGAAAAATTCTCTTGTTTGGCATGACGAACTTGTTAGGTATGCCAAATCAGCTGTCTTTCTGAAAAATGGCCAACTACCCTGAGCCAAAGCTCGCTGGACTTGGGGTCCCTGGTGGACTCCTCTCCGACACACTAAAAATTTTGCATAAAACATATATATTAGCATGCAAGGTCTACTTTCCTTCGGGACAAATTTCATCAAAGATCATTGCATATATCTCAAGATGTAAAAAATCACAAGGCAGAAAACCCATTCACAATTACTGTAGCATGAATCTCGAAATTCAGCATAAATGCTTGTAAAATCATGGAAAAATCATAAAATCAACATACATCCATGATCTAACTCTAATTTACCCATTTTCATGCATTTCATACTTGATCATGGCATTATTCAAGGATTTAAAGCTTATGAGAGAGAAATGGAAGAAGAACGAGGACGTGTAATCAGAGACGATCTTCGGCAATCCTCTCTCCTTAATGGCTTCCTCTCTCCTTCCTAGTGTCCTCTGGGCTCTCTGACGTGTAATCAGGTCCTTCTGGCGAGTTGCTCCTTTGATGGCACCCATGCATTTTCCCTCTCTTCTCTTCTCTTCTCTCACTTCTCTGGCTCTCATTCACTTCTCTTTCTCCCCTGCTCTATTTTTCCTTCTCGGATGACCGACCCTTGCCCTCTTTTATCTCCTCCTCCACTTGTCGCCATCCTCTCCTGCAAGCCATCGCCTTCTGCCACCTGAAATCTTAGGTAGTGTTTTAAGGCATGGAGTGGGGGTGTAAAGGAATGGCGGAGGCATGGCTCGGGTTGCGCAGGTTATGGGCATGGCATGGCGGGAGAGAAGAAAAGAAAAGAAAATAAAATTTTCACTATGCTTTATTTGACTGGAATCCCTTTAGGTCCCACTCACACACACGTGGAACACAAATGTCCAAAATACCACATAGTAGGGAAGCCAGAGATACTTACCAATATCTAAGAGGGTGCTCAACACAAGTTCTCTTCATATCATTAATCTAATTATCCAGATTACACACATAATTTACATTAATTATATTTATGTGGATAATCTGGGCATGGATATTACATCCTACCCCATTAAAAGAATTTTGTCCTTGAAATTCTCTTCTAATAGAAAAAGTGGGGGTACTGTGCCATGATATTTGTCTTGCGTTCCTATGTTGCTTCTTCTACTCCATGGTGTCGCCACTAGACCAACACTAGAGGGATAGTCTTTTTTTTTTTAAGGACTTCCTCTTTTTGCCTAATATCTGTATGCATCCTCTACCATCGACAAGTCTTGCTGAAGCTCTTTTGGTTGCACTGGAATAACCTAGGATGTGTTTGCCAAACACTTTCTTAGCATTAACATGTGGAAAACACTATGTGCACTAGCTAACTCTAGAGGCAGATCAAACTTGTATGCCACCTCACCAATCCTTCTAATGATCTGGTATGGCCCGATGTAGCTGGAGGTGGTTGATGTGATCGGCAGTTGTCCTTTGCTTTCGTTGGTTGACAAGACATCTTATAGGAGTTATTGTTGTGGATGATGGTGGTGTGGGTTCCCAGTTCACTAGATCAATGGCAGGATGTCGTCCAGTGGCTCCCTTGTGCTACGTAGTATCCTTTCCTTCAAAACAAACACGAAAAACAAAACAAGAATCCAGATTAGAATGGGTGCAGTAAACAATATCAAAATAGAAAATAAATGACATGAACAAATAAGCCTTATACTAACCGAGGGATGTCCCTGCATGTATATACCATGGACTATATTATGTCATGCAATAGATTATATGCAATAAAAATTGAAGTAATTAGAAAACAATATTCTCTTCACCCTCGCACGCTATGGTGTGGATGGAGGAAGTGGAGGCTATGGATGGAGCTTCGGAGGTATGCTATGGCTCGGACTGAAAGGATCTCTATGGATCTAGGATTCTAACAAGATTTTGGTAGGACTTTGCAAAGGATTGATCTCTCTGGGCAACCTCTCTCTAATTTTAGAAAGCCTTCTAGAACTCAAGGTCTCAGAGTCTATTAATAGGCACAAGGACGCCAAATCTCGTTGAAAAACAGATTATGAAAGCTTCTAGAAGCCAAATCAGTTTGAAAATTCAAAAATGGGGATATTTCGAACTTGTCACCAATGGGACCGGTGACAGATCTAGATATGTCACATCTAGATATGTCGCCATAGAGACTAGCTATATCCTAGAAGGTTCTATTTATTGTTGTGAAAAAATAGACAAAAATCTCTCTTGGGGGCTAATCGCTGGTACAAGTGGCGTCGAGACATAAATATCACTATTTTTAAAACAAAAATCCAAAACTGATTAAGCAGATATCTAGATATGTCGCCATAGAGACTGGCTATATCCCAGAAGGTTCTATTTCTTCTTGTGTAAAAAAAGACAAAAATCTCTCTTGGGGGTTAATCACTGGTACAAGTGGCGTCGAGACATAAATATCACAGTTTTTAAAACAAAAATCCAAAACCGATTAAGCAGATATCTAGTAATTGTAAATGACTCGTCCCGATATTTTCACACTCTCTCGAAATTGCTAGAATATTCTAGAAAATATTTCAATCCAAATTCAAATTTAAAAGATAAAATCCCCACTAAGTACGAGAATTATATATCTATAACAAATTTCAGTCTTGTAATTAAATAGACATTTGGAAATTAAGCACATGTTGAAATTATCTTTTAAATTATAGATAATTCTAGCACTTAAAAAGTGATAATTAATATCATATTTCGTTTTCAAACATGATAAAAATATATGATTTTAGAATCAATGTCATCCATTCTTCTAGAATTTTCTGGGATTATCTGGCATTGATACAGATTTATATGGTACTAGATAAATATATAAGTACTTAGAAAATCCTAGAAATTAGAATAATCATGGGAAAAATCATGATAATACTTATAAATATCCCATACATTATATTACAGCCTGGGATGGCAAATTATTTAGAGAGAGAAGTCCATGATGTCGGACGCCTGTTGAGATGGTGTTAGGACATAGTCACTAATATGAGAGGTGATGAGATATGTTGCCTACTCAAGTGGTAGCTAGACATGTTGCCTGTCTCGAAGGTGCCATCCTGATTTTTTGCATTTTACCCCCTGTATTTAATGCTTAATCCATAGAGATTCCTTAAAAGTCTCGAAAATACTCAGAAATCGCATGAAATCATAAAAACATCTTCTTTAAGTTCAGAGTACTTAAATCTGCCACCAATTTGAGTAAAATGAGAGCGTCAACTCTGCCACAACTGATGACTCATACCAAAACGTTCAAGAGACTCAAGGCTGCCACTAGCTTGAGCGGGTGGGTTACCTCTGCCATAGCCAATAACCTTGAATCAAGTAAAATCAAGAATGTCTTTATGAAAAATCATGAAACTTTTGGAAAATAAGTCAGAGATCCTTAGTCTTGTGATCTAGGGCACCTCAAAGGTTCCTATCATAGACGACTCTGGGAAATATAAAAATGGGATATCTACAGTAACAAAGGCTTAGCTTGCCTCTTTTACCGAACCTCGCCACATCCTTGGTTAGTGACACTTTAAGGAAGACGAAGTCTCCCACCTCGAACTTTAAGGACCTACGCCTCCGATTAACATAGCTCTTTTGTCTGCTCGGTGCAGCAAGCAATCTCTTCTTGATTAGGTCTACTTTATGCTTGTATTGCTCCACGATCTTTGGTTTTGTGACCATGCTTGCCTGGGAAATTGGCATGGAGTGCACCAAGGAGGAGGTCACAGCCATGCCAGAAGGCGAAGGCGCCAAGTAGGATAAAACGAAAATCGGAGTCGCCACCTAGTCTTTAAAGGGAAAGACGAGGAAAACCACAAACAAACCACAAAAAGAATGAATGCATGTGATGCAAATGAAAAGGATAAATGTCTATAAACCAAAGAGAGGGTAAGGATTTTTATTACACACGGGGAAGGTGTTAGGCACCCCCATGCATTCCAGAAACTCAGTCTTTCTAGTCCGATTCACTTGCTAAAGGTTAAATGTAAATGAATACTTGCTAAGCCTAGATTGTGCTCTAATCATGCTAATATGAATGTCAAGCCATGACCATATGGATGTGCAAGATGTATGCGAAAATTGCAAAGAAACCCACACAAAATGACGGAATAATGAAACATGAAACGACAAAGAAAATCACATGAAATGACGTTGTTTTAGAAGAAAATGATCCAAGAAATCATATCAACACCAAAAGAATTAAAAATGGGATCAACCCAAATCATCTGAATCATGGAAAATGTCATGGAAATCAAAACAGGAAAATTGCAAAAAAGTCCATGCAAAATGGTAAATTGGTGACATATGAAGAAGATCAGATAAAATGACATTGTTTTTGGAGAGAATGATTTAGGAAACAATACTGATAACAAAAGAGTCAAAAATGGGGTCATCCCAAGTCGTCGAAATTAGGGAAAATGTCGTAAAAATCAACAAGGGGAAAATAATCCGTAATTGGGCCAATGTAGGCCTTTAGGTCAATTAATGTATACCCTCGGGCAATGAAATCCAAATCAAATCATAAAAATCCAAAAATACGGAGTAAAGGGAATCAAATTGAATGTTAAGTGAAAGAATTAAAAAACGAATTGGGGAAAAATCCACGAAGAATCACATGGAATGCATACTTTACTTGAAATGGATGCAATGATATGCAAGTGTAATCAAAACTATGCAAAATGCATGAAAATGTACCTAAATATGTAAAGGATGCTGAAGAATGATCTAGACAGGAATTATGCATGACTTAGTGCAAAACTAACATGCGTGTGCATGAATTGATGGCACGGGGGCAATTAGGTAATTTCACATGGCCAAATGTGATAAATGTGTGCATGCATGATGCATGGTCTAAATATATGCAATATGTATGCAAAATGACAGGAAAATGTTGTTTACAAGAAAACATGATGGAGACAAGATTTTAAATACAAGAAAATGATGAAAACATAGAAAATGACAAGTACCATCACTAAAGTGCAAAAATCACGAAAAAAAGGGAAAATCATGATTAAAGAGTATTCAAAAACTTTTATCTTAATATTCAAATGATGGGTTAAAAGAAAATGTGGCATTAAGGTGTGAAGAGTGGGGAAATTTGCATTATGGTGATTTCATGAAAGTTTAGGGTTTAATGTGCAAAATTCACATATAATGTGCAAATGTAACCAAATTGTGAAGTCAGAAGTCATTTTATATTGCAAACATGATTTTTAGATGAAACTTTATTCATGTGATAAATTACAAGTACACATATGATCAAAAAAAGTGAGAAATACCAAAAAAGTGTATTAAAACAATTAAAACCCTAATTAATAATTTAAAACTAAGCCAAGGGCTTGGATGCAAATTTCTTTCACTCAATAACTGCATTTTATGAATACAAGGGTTTACAAGCAAAATTTTAGTATTTAGATGTAATGAAAATTGAGTTTTTATGATGTTCAATGTAATTACAAAATCTTTTAAGGTTCTGAATGTAAATCTCACGGAGAAAGTTCATTTTAAAAAGCTCTAGGGGCATAATACAAAATTTCAAGACTTAATTGCAAGGAAAACATGATTGTAGGGGCTTAAATGTGAAGAAATAAACATTATTGAATTGGTCATAAAAAAGCATGCAAGGGACCATATACAATTTTTACAAAAATAACAAAATAAATAAAAACTTATTTACAACTACAGGGGTTTAAACACAAAAAGACAGGACCTAAACGTAATAATCTAAGGACCTAAACTAAACTACTTCTCTTCGAAGATCGCAGGTGCTCTAATCTCCGACAAGGGGTCCGACGAGGCGCTGGCGGTGGGACAGCGGCGGAGGGGCACAGGCGATGGTCAGGAAGGCTGAAGGGAGGTGTGGGGAGGCTCTACAGCGTGCTGGGCAAAGTTGGTGCTGCCTAAGGTGCTCCCCTCACCTTTGTCTCCGGCGAGAGGGGTCTGTTGGCATTGGGGACGACGATGGAGAGGTGGCTAGTGGTGGGGCTACTGTTGGGATGGCATGGGGAAGCACCAGGGCAGCACGACGGATGCTCCGGAGGGACCAGCTGAGGTTGGGGATGCCTAAGTGGCTCTACCCAGCCCTTGTGCCGACAACGGACATGGCAGAGGTGGGGACGTCACTCTGGTGGCTGCGAAGGTGGCATGGCGATGTGGGGAGGTGGTTTGAAGTGGGAGCGCTCGGAGAGCTCCAGTGGCTTCCATAGTGGGGGATCGTCGATCGGCGGAGTAGCAGGCGACGACGACGTTATCTGGGTACAGGAGGCCAAGGAAGCCTCTCTTGAGCGATGGAGGCTCAAGAAAGAGGAGGAGGAAGGTGAAAGAGAGGCCCTAGGGGCCTCTTCTCGACTCTAGAGGCCACAAGCCTTGCCGGTGGTGGTGAACCCACCACTAGAGGAGGAGGAGACAGTGCGCAAGGGAAATATCCCTGATGAGTCTCAATCCAAAGGGCTTAAAGGGACTCAACATGATTCGAAACTAAAAAAAAAGGATTACCTAGATGAAGGCTCTGTCCCTCCTGACGAGGTTGGTCGACGATGCTTCGGGCAGTTGCTCTTGCGATGGCGGTTGCAGAGGCTCTGGGTTGCAAGGGGATTGGAGGAGGAGGCTCTGAAGGTTGTGGGTATCATAGGGTTCCTGGGTTTTCAAAAGGCCTCCTCTAGGTTTCAAAACAACCGCCCCTGTTGCTGTTGGCGGTGGGGTGCTTTATACTATGGTGAGGTCTTCCAATGTCGTTGACCTTCCTATCCAGTGGACGAGCGTCGTTGGATCAATCCTGGATGGATGAGAGCTGGCCGGGGATCATGCAGGAGGAGGAATGGGCACCGGAGATCATGGGGGTCGTGGGGGAAGGTGGCCTGAGATGGCACCGGAGATCGCAGGGAAGATAGAGAAGCGGCGCTGGAATTATTTTTCTGGTTTGGCTAAGTTTCTGGTTGAGAAATAAAATGGATATTGGGCTGGGCTTTTGGGCCTACAAAGTGGGTTTAGGATTTTTAAGGGTTTTGGGTTTTAATTTTCAGGGTTTTTGATTAGGTTTTAGAGGTTTTGGGTTTTTGTTTTGGTGATATTAATTTAGGATTAATGATTAGTGATTTTAACTTGGTTTTAGGTTTTTGATGATTTATTTAGGTTTTGTTGTTTTTAAGTTGATTAGGGTTTTTTTATTTGGTGGTTTAATTAGAAATGGGTTTAATTGATTTTAGTTTGGTTAATTAAGTTTTGGATTTGGTTAATTTTAAATTTAGATTTAATCAGTTTTTACTTGATTTAATTGAGGACTTAGTTTAAATTTTGACTTGATTGGTTTTTATTTGATCTAATTAGAGATTTAATTTAGATTTTGATTTAATTGGTTTTTTGCTTGTTTTTTGTTTGGATTATGGTTTTTACTTTATTAGATTTAATTTTTAATGGATTTTACTGAGTTTAACTTGATTTTGGTTTTAATTAGGGTTTTTACTTAATTAGATTTAATTTTTAAT